>NDXB01003088.1:13326-36152 GCA_002631895.1 Agapornis roseicollis
ATTTATAAATGGGGGGGTTTTTTTTTTTGTTTTTTTTTTTTTTTCCTTAGTGAATTTGAGGTTCAGGTGTTTCAGGTGACAGCACTTGCTGAAGGCCAAAAGGATGGTCATTAACAATATAGTTTGGGGGTTTTTAATAGAAGAAGTGGAGGTTGAAGAAAAGATAATTCAGTCCAAGGTCATTTTTAGGGCATAACAGGCTCTTGGTTTTTAGAAGGAATTAATGTTATCTGCTGGAAAGAGCCATGGGGAGTGCTTTTATGTATATTAGTTAATCACAGCATAATAATGATCTTTGGGTATTGCATAAGCATGAAGAAGCTGAGACAAAGGTTGTCTAGATGGGCAATGGTGGAAAAGACCTGTGATAGAAGACTGTTTTGTATGCTCCTTCATGTACTATATTCCAACTCAGTGTGACTTGAATATTGAGGTTTTTGTACAGTTTGTCACAGACCTGTTTGAGGGTTGCAAGAGAAAGAAAAAATGTTTAATGACACATCGGCTGACCACCATCGAGTGCTTGAAAGAATTAAAGTTAGTAGCAGAAAATAAAGCTGCACATTAAAGGATCAAATTACTTTAAGAGCATGGCAAAGTTCTTCTATTTAATAAAGAAAGCAAGCAGAGACTAGAAATTACTGGAGCTAATGACAAAACTGGTGATTTACATGTTTTTAAAGTAAGTCTCCTGTAGTTTCAATTTGTGTCATGTTTGAGTTACAGTTTTGTCTAAGTTCTGCAATCTCTTTTTGCTACATAGCAAAGGAAAAATAATTGCAAAAGCTACAAGGTATGGTCGAGTAGCCTTTTTAGGTGTGGAACATAATCACAAGCAGAATTACAGATTACTTAAGTCATAGAAAAATGAAGTACCTAAAAGGTATTTATTAGACAGTAGCTTGTCAGTGAAAAGTCTCATATACAAAAATGATGAACTTTTTGTGTCTCGATCTTAGAGCTAGTTGTAAAATGAAGACTATAAAGTTTTTGTTTGTTTGTATGTCATGAAGGAGCGAAATGGTTTCTAAAACGCACAGTCACAAACTGAGTAGAAGATTCTCAAGGGGAACTCTGAAGAGACTATCATAACTTAAGAATGGAACGGTGAGTCACTGCAGGAAGAATTCATGTAATAATCTTTTCCGGTATTTATAGGACCAGGAGGATAAAATGTCATTTAATTTTATTTGATTAAAAACTACTAGACAAAAGAGAAAAAGGAAGAAAAACTGAAGCATCTTTTATTTAAGGCATGAAAGACAAATGGAATGTATAAAAACCATATTACGAAGCAGTATAGTAAAGTGGGTTATTGAAAATGTGATCAGTGCTCCGAAATGGTTGTCAATAATAAACTTACTTGATACCGTAAGGTGATTTTATTTATTTATTTATTTATGTATGTATGTTCTAGGTACAAAGTGTTGCTTTTGAGTGGAGCAGGTAGATTGTGAGACATCTGTATGAGTACTTGCTTGCTAGTTCAGGCATGTATATCTCTGTAGTTCAGAGATTTTCCACGGAAGGACTACCTTAGAGAAATATATAAAAACATACTTCATGTAGCCTTAATTAGGTTTGCTAGGAGACCAAAACTGCTTCAGCCTATTCTGTTAATGCTGGTGATGCAGTATTTGATCCAGTGCTGTGTATTCACTCCTGCAGCCAGTTGTGCTCAAATCAGAGCTGTATCCTCTTCTGTGTAGTGCTCCCAGTTTAAAGATCACATTGCAATTTTCTACTGTTGCTTAAAGGTTTGGTTGGTTTGTGTTGGTTCTTCCAGAAAGGACAGAATAATTTGGTGAACATGTGTTTATTCACAGTGAATGCTTGCATGAATTCTTAACTGAAACTTTTTGATGCTGTAACAGTTATTGAGAGCTTGTAATTGTATCATGGTACAGTGAGCTTTATCTTTTCTGTTCTTCTTTCTACTAGCACTTATTGCACTACTAGCATTTATTTTTTGTTTATTTATAAGATCTGCTGTATGATTCATTAATATTCATTATGTATAAGGGGTTTACCAAGCTTAAAATTTCTCGAAGTTGAAATTAGTGAAAGCAGAGACAGATAGATGTGTGTAAGGACAGGTGTGACAGCCAGACCCAGCACAGGAGATGTTACTCATGTTGATGAAACTCACTTTTTGCAAGAGGAATTATGGTGTAATTTTGGTTTTGATTGTTTTATGTTGTTGCAGAGTAAGTGCAGTCCTAATCGACACTTGAGACTGGTGTGACCACATTTCCAAGTGGGTTGCATAATCCTATGCAAGAAACAAAAAGGTGGTTTTAATTTTCTAATGTTTCACATTTTCCTGGAGGGTTTTATCTACAGAAATGGCAGATAAAAGTGAAATGTCTGTTTATTGCTCATGTACCTTGCTTCTGGTAAGGATTAAGTGGAAATAATTGGAGTAGAAATAATAGAGTATCAGACGTTTCTTGGAAATTTTAAGAGTAATTTAAGAGGATTTGCATGTTTTGTAGATTTCATGTTAATTTTTGCTAGATTCAGAGTTAACAACTACACTTTTATGTTAGTAATTTTCATTTAGGAGAGAGAATACAAGTTTTTGTAATTACTTTAATAGCCAGTAGTGGATTTTTACAAGGTTAGCAGAAATAACAGTACAGTGTAAAAAAAACCAAACCCTACTGAATGGAGCCTCTGTCATGAGAGAGGTTCTGTCAATCTGATCAATGGAGATAATGTTAGAGCTTATAGACAAAGTATGTTATCAGTATTTGGATTTTTTTAATGTATGTAAGTATTTTCAGAACCTAGTTAAGTTCTTGTGGTTAATTGTCTTTTAAACAATACCCATACTTTTTTGACTGTTTCAGTTTTGTGCTTATAAATTGGTGTCGGTGAATATACTTTGGGTTTATGGCAGAAGGTAAATCGGAATCCTTAATTAAACAGTGGGAGCATTTATATAATATGAATATCATATCCTCTGTAATGTAATTTAGTCTTCTACTGCCTAAATAATCTGTGTCATTCTTTATTTCTTTGTATGAGTGGTGCAATTTAATATTGGATGATGAGCCAACTAAATTTTTTTTCTTTGTGAAATATTATAGGAAAGTTCTGCTTTTAGAGCATAGGTTTAGGAAACGTGAAGGTATAACACAAAGAAATTAAATTGTGAGAATCTAAATATTTGAAAGGATCATAACTTGCACTCATAACCGTATTAGAGTTGTATTATTCTTCTTCTCATAAATATTCATATTTTATGATAGGATTTCCATTAAAAAGCCTTTATTTATGTTCTTTAAAACCTGTTTCTTTTTGTGATGTTTGTGAATGTCTTCATTGTTTGTGTCTGTCTTCATTGCCTTTGAATTTCTGTTTTTCTCTAAAGGGATTTTACGGTTGAGTCTTAATTCTTTCAAGAGATAAGTAAAAAAAATTTCCCTTAGAAGGGACACCTTTAGGTGTGTAGGTGCTTACTTTAGGTTGTGTAGACTTTGTCAGTAAGTTTAGTTCACATTGATTTCTATCTAATATGATTGCACTTGTTAAGCAGTCTTCAAAAACTGTTTCACACACAAAAAGTAATTTGAGGATTTAGATAAAGTCCAACCAGAAACACATACTGAAGGGTGTGGAGAATTTTGCTGTTCCAGTTTAGCTTGCATGCAGTCTGCTGTTTCCCCTAATCAAGGGAGGCAATTTAAATGAACCGAGAGGAAAGATTTATGGCAATTCAGAGATGCAGAGACTAGAGAAAATGCTGTTTAGTCACATATCTACTCTGGTTTTGAATGCAATTATAAAACAATAAAATTATGTTGCTTTCTAAACTTCAGTATATTTTCCCTATGGTATAGAATTATAGATACTTTTTTAGTAATTTGAAAGGAAATATTTTATAAGTAGAATTGCAGTCATGCAACCTCTTCATTGCTAAGTGAAGAGCCAGTTCTTTCTGTTAACAATATAGTTCTTGCCTTTTAAACTGTTGAGTGTTGTCATAGTTTACAAAGGCCAAAGGAGAAAGGTGCATGGGACAGCTTCTAGAAACAGTCCTGCTATTTTGCAAGTGAAGATGTAAACCAGCATTAAGTTCTACCTAATTTTCTTGTTTCTCCTGTTTATGGAGTCAAAGTGCCTTGGTTTAAGGACTGTTTCTGAAGTCATTGCTTCTTAGGAAAGTTTCAGGAACAAAGCCTCTTGGTCATACGGACTTTGACCACAGAAACCCTTAGAATGAGCCTACAGAAAGCACATAGCCAGAACAATAGTGTTCACCTTTCCAGAACTTTTATGTCAGCTTCCCTTCTGCTTCTCCTTTCCTCTTGTTGAGACTTCCTGCACTGTGACTCTATTAAATGGTATATTTTCCTCCATGTGAAGAAATCAGCAAAAGAAGCTTTAAATCAACAAACATTTTCTATTATTATTGTTGTGGTTGAAGGATAAAGGTGTTGTCTCTTTTATTCAGCAGCATTTCCTTGACATGACGTTTGGAGCCGGCGGTCACACTACAGCTCTTCTAGAGAAAGCAAGCAACATCACGATATACGCTCTGGACAGGGACCCCACAGCTTATAACATAGCTCAGCAGCTTTCAGAATTGTACCCGTAAGTTGTCTTCTCCTGTCTTAAATACGGTCAAGATAAGATTGATACTGTGGTATTATATCCACAATTGAATATATCTTTATAGTTTTGATAAATAGTTTTTAATGGCTTATTGTAGAATAGTACTCTATGCTGTACGTACCCCATTATGTAGGACACCCAGTTTATTTTAGGAGTATTTGCATGCAAGTTCTTCTGAGGTTTTTGGATTTAAATGCTTTTTTTTTCTGTAAATGGTTAATTTTGAGTGTGTGCCAAATGGCCAATTTCATATTTAACAATTGTTTCATGTGTTCAATTGTTTCATATGTTCTGTTTGCTTTGAGACTAATCTGATGATAGGATCGTACGAAAAATACACTTTGTGGTAAATATTTCATCAGAAAGGATGAAATAATATACTTTTAAATAATAATGTTACTTAAATATTGCTTATGGATATTTTATTTTTTTAAAACAAATTTTAATTCAGTATTAGGCTTTCTAAATATTTTGCCACTGGCTTCAGAAACTACTAAACATTTGAATAAGCTGCTGGTTTTGTGTGAAGCTCATGCTTCAACTTTTTTTAAAATAGAGTGCTGAATTTGGTATATGAACAATTGCTAAATGAAGATTTTTCAGTTTTCTCTAGTCATGCAAGTTCCTTTATTCAAGAAACAGTCCAGTCAGAGAGCATTCATGCAGAAGTGTGCAATATGTAAAATGGACCTTTCAGAAACTGCTGCTATCCAAATTTGACCAGAAAGTAGAAATACATAGATATAAAATTAAATAATATAGACTCACAGAATCATAGAATAGTTAGGGTCAGAAAGGACCTTAATATCATCTAGTTCCAACCCCCTGCCATTAGCAGGGACACTAAACCGTGCCACCCAAGGCTTCATCCAACCTGGCCTTAACCACTGCCAGGGATGGAGCATTCACAACTTCCCTGGGCAACCCATTCCAGTGCCTCACAACCCTCACAGTAAAGAATTTCTTCCTTAGATCCAATCTAAACCTCCCCTGTTTAAGTTTGAACCCGTTACCCCTTGTCCTGTCACTACAGTCCCTAATGAAGAGTCCCTCCCCACCATCCCTATAGGCCCCCTTCATATACTCGAAGGCTGCTATGAGGTCTCCAAGCAGCCTTCTCTTCTCCAGGCTGAACAGCCCGAACTTTCCCAGCCTGTATTCATATGGGAGATGCTCCAGTCCCCTGATCATCCTCATGGCCTCCTCTGGACTTGTTCCAACAGCTCCATGTCCTTTTTACGTTGAGGACACCAATACTTAAAGGAATTTAAACTGTCAGGTTGAAAACATTGCCTAGAAAAACACTGTTGTCCAGAGAAGCTGTGACTGCCTCAACCCTGGCAGTGTTCAAGGCCAGGTTGAACTGGGCTTGGAGCAACCTGGTCTAGTGGAAGGTGTTGGAATTGAATGAGCTTTAGGGTCCCTTCCAACCCAAACGAGTCTCTGGTTCTATGGTTATTTATTTCGAAGTGCTTTTACATGAGGAAAAACAAATCTTTCCAGTAAGAATAAAACTGATAGAGGTGGATAGAGAAACACCTGGTTCTTTAATCTTTTTTTTATTCCCCACACAAAAAGAAATTCTGAGATAGCAATACTGTTCAAGCAATGCAGAAAGTATTTCTCACCCTTCCTAAAACAAAACACTGAAGTGTGCATTCCCTTCTTCAAGTGCTAGTGTCAGAGGCCCAGTGGGAAAAATGTAAGCGTGTGAGAAGAGCTCAGAGCTCAGTTTCTAGTTATCCTACCCAGTAAGACCACTTAAATATGTTTCTCAAAATTTTCAGTTCTCTGTGGGCTGAAGTGTCATGCAGTGTATACATAGAGATTTTTGGAATTCCAATCTCGACTGTTATTTCTCCAGAGAATGATCTTGTTGAGAGAATAATTGTCAAGGAAAGTCCATTTTCTTTTAAATTAAGCCTGCAAACACATTCTACTCGATATCATGGGAGGTGTAGAGTCTTCTGTTCTTGTGTCATAGCAACAGTACCTCTCCCCACCAAAAAAAACCAACCAAAAAACTGTAGTTCAAATTGAAGCTAATCTTATACTTAACGGAAGTTTTCACAACCATTCACACAATATAAGATAATGAAGAGTCCTCTAACTCAATCTGTAAAGTATCCTATGCAAACCTGGGTGTTAAGCAAGTTCATTTTCTAAGTAGATGAAGAGATTTTACAGGTTTGATACTGTTCTGCAGTGATTGCAATTGTTAATTCTCTGCTTGCGTATGTTTGGGAGAAGATGAGCTTTAATCAATATAGTATTGCAGTTGATGTAAGTTACTATGGCTTTATAAACAAAGGAGGTCTCCTAGTTCCTCTTTTTGGTTGTAAAATCATATAAACTTGGTTACTTGGACTCCAGACTTTGTGCTGTCTGCCTCTACAGTCACAAGTTATCATTAGAATGAAGCAGATTATTAGATAACATAGTGTTGTTAGTGAAAAGTCTTTATCACTGAAAGATGAATACATATCACTTGAGTACTACTGTAAGATAAAGAGTAGTCTTACTTGTCTTGGTGGTTTCCGTCATCTCCCAAATTTCCTATTAAAAAGAACAGGTAGGCCTTTTTTCAGAAGGAAAATGTATCTTTTTCATAATAGCTTCTGTTGAAAATTAAGGTAAAAGAATGTTCATATATGATATATGTGCTTATTATCAATCTGCTTTACCTGGAAAGTCAGTTGTATAAAACATGGTTTAATTAAAAGGGGGAAAGAAAAGGTGTATCATTTATAACTTAACATGTGAAGCTGGGGTTTGCTTACAGATTAGTTTTAAGCATAAAGGATTTACTTGTCATGGGACATGGAGCTTTCCTAAATGGATTTTTTTCTTTCCATATTGATCCATTCATCCATAGATGGTTGATCTAATATTATGGGGTTTATTGTCTGTTTTCTGCACTGCATGAAATAAATCTTTTATCATGATTTTATCAGTTTAATTTAAATTTGTATTGGCATTGAAAAGCTCAGGGAATTCATCCAGTTGATTTTTTTTTTTTAACCTCTTCTGTTCATTCCTGTTTCAGGAGAGGTTATTTGACAGGCTGAAGTGCTTCACTTCCTTTGGAGCTGATGGCACAAGAGCTGGGAAAGGCTGTTCTGCAATTGTAACCAGTAAAATCTGATTCCTGCTATGTCTGAAATTGTGAATGCAGTGAGCAGATTGGAAGTCATACGTAAACTGAATCTTCTGTTCCCATTTTGTTTCTACTTAAAACAGGATATTGTACCCATTTAATTGGGGATCTTAGTAAATTCCAGCATATCAACTTCATGATAGGCTTTGATTTTTGCAGTAGTATCTGAAGTAGTCCACCCTACATGGAAAACTTCAAAATATTCAATGTGAATTGCTATTATTTCTTCTGGTTAGGTAACATTTTTAATAGTAGTAAATTCATATAGCTCCAACTGTTACTCACTATGAGGCTTCATTTTTTAAGACTCCTATATCACAAGGCACTGAGTTACAAGATTATTAAAGCTCAAGTTGTAGAAATATGCCCAAAGATATGATTGGAAGGTGAGATAAGTATGGCTAAATTAGGGAATTTTTCTATATCCAGAACTAATAAATGAAGTCCTCCTTGTGCTTAGCTGAAAGACAGCTGGAGTAATAAGTCACTGAAGGAGAATAATGAGGGAAAATACATTTTATGTTTGTATTTTAAATGTCTCTGCTTCTCAGTAGTGATTTTGTCAGAGCTGAAATCTGAAGAGGGCAGAGTTCCAACTGCAAATCTTGCATTCATTTAGGCTCTCTGTTTATTATTTTTTTAAACTATGTAGTGCTGCTTTAATAAGGAGAAAATGGGTCAGGGCTTGTTAGATATTCAGTGTGTGGGTGGGAATCCTTTGACGTGCTTTCTGGGGAAGCCTCTAACTTGGGAATTGCTGCTGAGAATCCAGGAGGACAAGATAAAATTCAGTCAGCAGCAATATATATTACAAGTAAACCTTTTCACGCCCACTGAAAGGGAAAGGTTAGAGAGGTGGCTGAAATCTGGCAATTAACCAATATCATTACAAGCTTTTAAGTGTGAGAAACCTATGCAAAGCCTACACAGAGGAGACAGTATGTTCTTTATAATTCTCTGAGCAGAATAAGAAAGTGAGCCCTAAAAGTAAGGATGAATAGTCTATAATTTCTCATGTGAATTTATTGTAGTTCTAAAGTGATTTTGAGGTGTGATGGTGCTTGTAGGTTTAGCTTTTAGTGTTGCACTAAGTTTGCGAGAAAAGTGGGATAGAACCATCAGCTCTGTGTTGCATGTTATAGGGAAAACAGAATGCATTTTGTCCAGTTCTAGGGGAAGCAGAACTAGTTTCAGTTGCAGTAAGCTTATTTGAAGTACTTGTGAATTCTAGCTGCATGTGTTATATATTTAGATGCTTTTGTTTCTTTGTTTAAAATGTTCTTCACCGTGTATGTTTCTGAGTGCCGGGTGCCCACCAAAGCTGTCCCATCACTCTCATCCGCAGCAGGACAGGGACAGGAGATTCAACAAAAGGCTTGTACATTAAGATAAGGACTGGGAGAGATCACTTATCAGTTACTGTCATGGGCAAACAAGACTCAACTCTAGGAAATTAGTTTAATTTATTACCAAACTAAATCTCAGTGTAAAATAGTGAGAAACAAAACCAAATCTTAAGCCACCTTCCCCTCACCCCTTCTGTCTCACAGAAGCCCCCCTGTTACCAAAACCTTGCCATGCAATCCCAATACAGCTCAGCATCATTCTTAAATAACTGACCATGTTAATTAGCTGAACTAAATGTTTCTGGATTGCTTTCTTAATTTTCTTTGCAGTCCTGTGCTAGTACTCTGAATTGTTACTTTAGTCGTGTACTCTCAGTTACCAATAACACATCTCTGCCAAGCAGCTGGGAAAGACCAGTTATTGTTTTCATTAAGGATTTTAGCTCAGGGAGCTGCAATGGAGTGACTAACATGTACCTTACATCTGCTCAATCTGTATGTCTGTTCATATGAGCAGAATGCTTTGGTTTGCCTTAAAGAGAGCACATTTCATTCAGAACTAGTCATAGATATATGAGCACCTAAGCATCTTCAAAATGTAGCATAATCTAAGACGAGGTAGACTAAACCCGTACCTTCTTAGAATAGGAGATGGAAGAGAAATGGTGCACAAATCCAAATGTTTCTTTAAAACAGTGTGTAGCACAGTAATAGAAGTAAGCTTGGGAAAATGTTGCTAGTAGAAAGCCAAAAAAGATGACAAATCTGGCTATTGTGGTTGAGCAGACAACCAGTCTTCAGGTGTCAACCTGAAACTTGAAGAGATTGGATGCAACAGTTAGTCTAAATATCTTAAGATTTTACCCTTGCAATTTCATTAGTGTCTGTAACTCAGCTGAAGTGTATTTATATCTTTCAGATATAAAGTTATATGCTACTTTTTTATGAGGAGTGAGGAAATCTGCAGGAAAGCAAGTTTGTGAGTTACCTGGGGTAAGGAAGAAATGTTTGTAGAAGAAGTTGTCCTGCAGGCCATACTAAGCCCACCTTTGACATGGTGGTATTTGACCATGCCCCTTTGATCAGATTCAGTTTCCAGCATGTTTATTCTTTTCCTCAGAGGTAGATGTGAAAAAGCTCATATACTGCACCTCACAGGTGGGCATGTGTGTGAAAGTGTCAGTTGCCACCGCATCCTTATGTATGGGAAAGGTTGAATGGGGTCCTAAACTCAATGCCAATATTGGCCATGCAGTGGGTATTAAAACTAGTGTCTACTCACAGTGGCAGGAATTGTCAACTGTTGTATGCTTGGCAAGCCAGAATACAGCTCTTACTTACATTGCAGTCAGTAAAGGCAGGAAAGATTGCATTTATATTCACTAGAGCATGTTAATATGTGTATTTGGAAGGCTGGAGCAGAGCTTTTTATGCTTAAGGTATGGGATGCTAAGGATTGATGAATTCAGTATCAACATTTCTTATCTCTCCATCACAAGATTCTTTTAGTATATATCATAGCAGAATCTTAAGGCTGAATGACAGGAAAAAGCACTCTATCTGCTGAATTTAAATATATAAATTTATCAAATCACTTCAGAGCTCTAATTTTTTCTGCCTCAGTTGCAGCCAAATGCTGTCCTGACCTGACTCTTGCTTAACTAGCAAGATATGTCTGGCTCATGCATTGGGGTGGGATGGCTACAGACTATTTCCAAGTTTAAATTTCACATACTCTTTACATAAGAGAAGTCCTTATCTGCACCTTATTTACATATTAAAGGATTAAGGTGTCTTAAGAATATGGCTATGCATAAATACTGCCTCTGTATATACAGTGGCTCTGGTTTCAAGGCGTGCAATTATGTTGATATTCCCAATAAAGCTTTTATTTAGTAATAGAAACATTTGGGGACTGATTAAATACTAATCAGTCTATCAACTCATTCTGTTTACAAGATTCAGTTAGTCGTTTTAATGCTATATATATTTATTTTGGCAAAGTGATCTGATAGTTAGAATAATTATTAAAATTATTTTCAATGTCATGTCATAAATCTGGGATTTTGTCTGTTTTCATACATAACATCTCACGTGCCAGTGATGGATTTGATGTAATTTTCATTCAGATGAGTCAGTTTTATGTTAGTGGTTTAGGAAAACAAATTGCTGCCATTTTTATCTGACTGGTCTTGAGAGAACCTGCAATGTCATTTTAATAGGAAAATCTTAGGTGTTGGCCAGTTTGAAGCTCTGAAGGAAGATTTACAAGCATCAGGTTTAAAAAAATGAACTGTTCTACTTCCAGATTTTTTTTCTTTATCATTATAGAGTCATTTTACGTTTCAGTATTATTTGAAAATTAGAGTTTTGTGAGTAATTGGTATTTATCAATTTGGATGGGAGTATTGGCTGAGGCAATTTCTCCCGCTATCAAAATCATTCCCATTGAAAGGGATCTTAGGATGTCATCTGCTTCAGCCTCATGCTTCAGGCAGGTTCAGTAGGAACAGTTCTGTTGTGAGAGGGTGGCCTTGAATTTTTCCAACGCACAGTAAGACTCTAAAATACATTTACTTTCTGATCATACTCTGTGTAAGCGGTACATTTGTGCAGAGCTGGTCTCCAACAGGCAGTAGTGAGGATCTGAAGGTGGCCCGTGGAGTCGTATGCCATGTGGTAGTGTTTTGGATTGGTTTATATTGTCCATAGAATTTAAATTGAGACATGTGTCGTGTTGTCATTTCCTTCAGACTTTCTGTTGAGTGGATCATCACATAAAGCTTGCAGGAAGTGATTCTGCTTCTCTGAGTTGTTCCTGCTTCCATCTATTCATTTTCTTACTTTCTGTTTGAGATACTGCTAGACCAGGGCAATCCAGTAGGATCATGTACACCTGTATCTGACTCAGACATCTTTAAATATCAGCAATGTAGGCCAAGCAGTTTAAGTACTTTCTACCTCCAGAAACTACACATTTTAAACCACAGATAGTGATAAAGAAACATTCTGTTGAATGTCTGTTTTCTTCCATCACAGGTTTTCATCAGTGTTTCTAGGAAAACTATAAAATACTAACTGTCCTTGCAGAATGAGAGGACCTTTATTTTTTAAGTAGATGAAGAGGAAATGATTTAAAATGGACAAAAACCCTCTAGGTGTTAACTGAGTATGTGGTGCTGAATCATAAAATCATAGAATAGTTAGGGTTGGAAAGGACCTTAAGATCATCTAGTTCCAACCCCCCTGCCATAAACAGGGACACCTCGCACTAAACCATGACACCCAAGGCTTCGTCCAACCTGGCCTTGAACACCACCAGGGATGGAGCACTCACAACCGCCTTGGCCAACCCATTCCAGTGCCTCACCACCCTAACAGGAAAGAATTTCTTCCTTATATCCAGTCTAAACGTCTCCTCTTCAAGTTTGAACCCATCACCCCTTGTCCTGTCACTACAGTCCCTAATGAAGAGTCCCTCCCCAGCATCCCTATAGGCTCCCTTCAGCTACTGAAGTCTGCTAGGAGGTCTCCACACAGCCTTCTCTTCCCCAGGCTGAACAGCCCCAACTCTCTCAGCCTGTCTTCGTATGGGAGATGCTCCAGTCCCCTGATCATCCTCATGGCCTCCTCTGGACTTGTTCCAACAGCTCCATGTCCTTTTTATGTTGAAGACACCAGAACTGCACACAATGCTCCAGGTGAGCAGAGTAGAGGGGCAGGATCACCTCCTTTGACCTGCTGGTCACATTCTTTTTGAAGAGGACTTCAGGTTCAGTAGGCACCACTTGATAGTCATTTAGGGCAAATACAGGCAAGGGAACAGAAAGGTGTGGGTGAGGCAGAAAGCCCAACTGTGCCAAAGAGAAGATGCGCTTAGGGAAGACATTGTAGTGTTCAACTTCAGAGCTCTCACCTGATGCCAAAGCATTTGCATGATATGCAGAGACATATATGCAGGTGTTTTGGTGTTGGAGGTCAAGAAGACTTCCCAGCCTGTCTTTATGGGAGATGCTCCAGTTCCCTGATCATCCTCGTGGAAGATCCCTCCTCTGGACTTGTTCCAACAGCTCCATGTCCTTTTGATGTTGAGGACACCAGAACTGCACACAATGCTCCAGGTGAGGTCTCACGAGAACAGAGTAGAGGGGCAGGATCACCTCCTTCAACCTGCTGGTCACGCTCCTTTGGATGCGGCCCAGGATACGGTTGCTTTCTGGGCTGCAAGCGCACACTGCAGACAGCTCATGTTCATGTTCATGTCCTCATCAACCACCACCCCCAAGTCCTTCTCTGCAGGGCTGCTCTGAATCTCTACCCTGCCCAACCTGTAGCTGTGCCTGGGATTGCTTTGACCCAGCTGTAGGACCTTGCACTTGGCATGGTTAAACTTCATGAGGTTGGCATCAGCCCACCTCACAAGCTTGTCAAGGTCCCTCTGGATGGTATTCCTTCCCTCCAGCGTATCAACCGAATGTGGGTGATTTGACATTTTCAGATGTGTCCATATATATTTATATATATGTTTTGAATTTTTTTAATTCATCTGTATCAGTGTGGTATAAGCAGAACAATTTTAAGTTTAATGCTTTAGCTCTTAAATGCAGAGTGTTTCTGAGGACAGTTCTGTGAAGCTTAATTTGGGTTGTAGTTTTTTCTAAAAGGGACAAATGTAATTTTTTAAAGTAAATAATCAGGATGCTGAAATAGTTTTTGAACTTACATGGTCCAGAGAGGAGACATTGACTTTTCAGCCAGTTTCTAATTTCAGTTCTGATGAGAAAGTTTCTTATAGCTGTTTAGGTAACTTGGATACTTTTGTATAACTTTGTCATGATTTAAACCCAGCCACGCAGCATATTCACTCACTAAGCCCCCTCTCTCTTGCCTTCCCTCTGCTCCCAGAGGGATGGGGAGGAGAATCAGAAGAATGCAACTCCCACAGGTTAAGATAAGAACAGTTCAGTAACTAAGGTATAACACAAATCACTGCTGCTACCACCAATAATAATAATGATAAGGGAAATAACAAGGGAAGAGAATACAGCATCTCGCCATCCAATGACAGATAACTAACCGCACCCTGCCTGACCAAGCACCTCCTCCAACCCCCCAGAGCACTAGCCCTTCCGGGTAACTCATTTACATCCTGGGCATGATGTGCTATGGTATGGAATACCTCTTTGGTCAGTTTGGGTCAGGTGTCCCATCCCTGCTTCTTCCCAGCCTCCCCTCCTCCCTGGCAGAGCATGAGACTCACAAAGTCCTTGGTCAGAGTAAACATCAGTATTATCAGCTCTGTTCCCAGGCTGAGTCAAAACACAGTGCTGCACTAGCTACTAAGGAGAAAAATTGACTGCTATTACTAAACCCAGGTCATACTTTTGTAACCATTTAGTTACCATTTTCTCTCAAACTGATGGAGTAGTCCTTTCAATTTTTTGTTTGTATTATTTTTTCATAACAGTGAAACTCAAAGTTCTGCTTTTTCAGTGAGAGAGAGAAGGGGAAGTGAACATAGATTCTCATCTGAAGTTTTTTGCACCTCATAGCTAGCTGTCTACAAGTCTTTTTGTCCTGTTGTGGAAATGGTTTGTCCATATTCCTCAGCAACAGTTAGTATTTTAGCTTGCTATTTGTCAAGAGCTGTATATTTAGCTCATTTTTGTTCACATATACAACAGGAGGCATTGAGCAGCTCTGCACAAAATGAGAGGACATAAACTGTGTTGAATACTCCTCCTTGTTTCAGACCATGAAGGCAAAAATTCATTTTATCAGTACATAAGTCAAATTTTTGAGTAGAAGATTCCAGTGTTTCACAGGAGGATGGAGGTGATATAAATATGTGGTCAAAAAAGTGCTTGTCACTAGGAGAAGTTGTTGGTATATTACTTGTTGGTAATTTAAGCGAGGCATATTGTTTACTAAGTAACTAAAACAGAACCTTATGTCTTTGGATTCTTAATTTTATTTCTTCAAATTTGATAAAAAGGAAAACAGGAAACTAAATGAAGATATGTTAACACATGTTTATATCAGGATTGAGCTTTACACTCAAGTATGAAAGACACAAATGTAAATACAAGTTTTTTTGGAGTTCAGGTTATTTTTCTGATTGAGTCATTGTACTTCAAATACTTATTCTTACCTTAAATACATTAGGATTATGCATGTGGTTGACATAGACCATAAAAATTAATTATTTGGAGTTTGACTCCATGATTCTATTTTTTTTTCTTGTCATAATAATAACCACAATTAAATTTTAATTTGGTTTTGGCCAAGTGTTTTGCAGGATACTTAAAAAGCTGAAAGTAAAAATCAGTTAATTGCTGGCTGTGCATTTGGATGCCTGAAAAATACAGTAACTTAGTTTGCTCAATTAGCAAAGACTTAGGTGGGGACATTTCAGGGAACTTCTGTGTCAAACCTTTGACACAGCAGAAAACCTGTAACTTGGAATGGAAGTTATCTGTTGCCTTGTCACTATAGAATTGTACAAGTGTTTGAGATGAATGTTGAAAGTAAGTGGTCTTGATGTGTGTGTCTTGACACACACAGATTATAAGAAACAGTACACATGTCATGTCTCAACAGCAGAAGCAATCTGTAATGTTGGTATTGTTTACTGTAGTCTCACACTGATCATGAGAAATTAAGAGGCTGCTGCTGAAACTTAAATTTTTAAATATAAGTTGGGAAAACAGCACCAAATTCTTCCTGATAATATCTAGATTGGCCATTCATCTTCGAGGTGATCTGTGCCACCAGGTAGGCTGAGAAAGGAAAGTGGAGGACATGAATAATTGCCCCCAAGCCATTGCATCTTTATCTCTGGGAAAGCACCGTTAATTTTTTTTTATTCCAGTGATTTTATGGGGACCTGAAACCCTGTACCTTTGCCCCTCAAAAGAAACTCTAGGAACCATTTCCCATGAAACTGGGCAAAGAACTGTTAAACCCCTCAGCTTTTCTATTACCAGGAGCAGCTTAATCCACTTCTGGATTCTTCCCACCCTTTCCAAAGAGATGTGGTGCGTCTCATTTTCCATCAGTTTAGGGTAGTACTTTGTCCTCTTTCATCTCATTCATGACTACTGGCTGGTTTTGAAGAACAGAGTGATTTACCACAAAAGACAAGGCAAAAATGTCATTCAGTTGATGGAGCATCAGAATAATTTTGATTCCCTGCAATATAGTATAGGTTAAGGTGGAGCAATGTGTGAGTACCCAAGTGCGGAGTGGAAGAGGGCATTCGCCTGAATTCAACCCTTCCCACAGTCTGCCTTTGTCAAAAGAATTGGATACTGGCACTTGGTGATCCCAATGTTAAAATACAGCCTTTTGGCACACTCTGCTGTGGAAAAACTTAGATTTCTGATAATAAAATGCATCATTCAATTTTTTTTTTTGCCTTCAAAACATTTTTTATCAACATTCAAATGGATTAACAGTATTATTAACTAAAGTGGCTGGCAATAATGAGAAATTGTATGAACAATCATGAAACTTTTGACAAGCCTTTGAGTTGTTATTAATATTTGCTTCATACTATAAACCAGATAAGGCCTCTCACATCATTTTCCATATTGCTGGTCCCAGGTATTTGGAATATTTGATGTTTGAGAGCAATTTATCAGAATAAGGAGCAAGCATGGAAGATGTTGATATTCTTGGTCTCATGTGTTCGATTGTTTTGTACAGTCCAGTACCTGATGGACAGGGCATCAAAACTGTATCTGAAGTAAACCTTGAATTCTGTTTCTCTCGATATTTTTCAGGTAACAAATGGCCTGAAAAGGGACCTGCTGTAGGCTTTTGATATTACTTTGATGTCCTTTTAATAGCTGCTTTCTTGAGACAGTAGTTTATTATAAATTCAGACATACTGCAGTAAGTAATATCAATAAAATTAAATTTACTGAATTTTAAAAAGTTTAATATTTTGTAGTCCTTTTCTGTGCAATAGTTTCATGGCTCAAAGAATTTTATATTACCAGGGCTAGAAACATGAACTCAATCTCATTGTATGATCAGGGGAATTCCTTGTTTTCACAGGGATGTGTTTCGATTTTAATTCTCATAGTTAATAAGATATTGATCATGGAGGTATGGAACTTTGCAGAACTAAAAAGTATTGTCCTCTTCTCTCTCTAACCATTACTACAGAAAGAAAAGTAAATATTTGGGTGCCAGTCTGGAAGCTTCTCAGTGAGTCAGTGTAGCAAGACTATTAGAATTAGACCAATACATAATAAAGTTATGGCATACAAACATGCATTTACCCTTTATTCTGCAGCCACATAGGCAGTGTTCACACTTTACTACTGAACTTTACTTAAGCTTTCAACTCAAAATTACATTTCTCCTGGGAGGTCTGGCAGAGTTTTTGCTCTGAAAGAAAGCTCTCTCTCCTGTTAGGCTTCCAGGTACAAGTCCCACATTGATCCATTGTATAGATAGCCTTTGAATCCAGCTTTTCGCCCATACATTCAGTTTGTGCCTTTCGTGCTGGTTACCAGAGTAATAGAGGAGAAAAAAAAAAACAACCCAAAGCTGTATTAAAATCAAATTAAATCTACTGTTTAACTGTTAGCCACAGAGCCAGTTAGTCTTAGAAAGGAACTAGGCTGGTCAGGAGTTGTTTTGCCTTCAGTACATCTGTGTTGGGTGTTCTCTTGCTCTTCATGTGCTGGGTAGTAGTTTCCACGAGGACCTACTGTATGATTTCCACACTGATTAAGGTGAGCTCCTCCATCCTGTGGTTCTCTGGGCAATCCTTCCTCACAGTTTTTTGAAGCTATCATGGCACTGACCTTTCTCCAGTCATCAGGGACCTTCTCACCATGATGCCATTAAAGCTGATGGAGTGGCTTCATGATAGCGTTAGGCAGCTCTCTTGACACTTCTGGCTGTGTCATCTGATGCCTTAGCTTGTACATGTCCAGCTGCTGTATGTGACCATCTTGCTTAGTCCCCCTATCCTGTGGTTTTAGCATGTTTCCCCCTAGTCTTTGATACTGGGGACTTAAGAGCAGATTTTTTCCAGTATATACTTAGGCAAAGTCTTTTACTAACTCAGCCTTTTCAGTGAAATTTATTCCTAAGTATAATCTGTGCCCTTCTCCAGCCTGCCATGTCTTCATGACATATCCCTTTCCAGTTTTAGTTCCTTTGTGTGTCAGGAGAGCCTCCCAATGGCTCCTGTTTACCCATTGCCTAAAAAGGTCTTCCTGAATCCTGGGACTTCTCATTTACTGCTTGTCATCTTCGCTTACCAGCAGGATCATCAGCAACTTTGCCTGAAATCTTAGCCTGCAGAATCACAGAGTCACAAAATTTTTTGGTTTGGAAAGGACCTTAAAGCTCATCTAGGTCCAACTCCCTGCCACTGGCAGGGGCATCTTCCAGTAGACCAGGTTGCTCTAAACCCCATCCATCCTGGCCTTGAATGCTGCCAGGGATGGCACTGTCTAGCCCAGGATTTAGGGTGTCAGTGTTAAAAAGATTTATTCCTTCTGTGAAGAACAAGCTGTTAATGCACCATTTACTGTCATTCCTCCAAAACCTGTTTGAGGCCATCTCAGGAACTGAGAAACATAAGTCAGATATTGTCAGGATGCTTTCTTTTGATACCAGAAGCTTTTTACCAATTCCATATCTTTGTTAGTATGGGTATTGTGTAACTTACTACAAGTATTCCCCTTGGTGCTGTATGAAACTGGCCTAGAACCTTCTTCCTTCGTAGCATACAGCCTTTGTCCAGTTTTCATGTGCTTCCACATTTGTTGTAGTCTATTATTTTTTTTATTTATTTTTTTTTTCTCCCTCACAAGAAAGTTTAATGATTCCCAGAAAACAGTAAAATGTGAGAATGGAGATCGTATGATACTAAAAACCTGGAAGGCCATTTCTGCTACATTTCATGAAGAGTTCAATTCCATTTAGTATTTATATAATGAATGTGGTTTCTAATACTCTTAGTACTGAAAAGTTTAAATTGCCTTTGACAAATACAAATTGTCATTTATATTTTTACCTTTAAAAGCCATTGCAGAGGATAAACACTATGCATAACACATCATAACACATCAGTTACCGAAAAGATCTCTTTAAGATTAGGTTACCTCAGGAGTGTCATTGACAACTTTGCTCAGACTCAGCAGAGAGCGTTATGCTTGTCAGAGGTGGAGCTGCACTCAGCTGCAGTCCTCTAGTTATTCAAAAGCTATCAGCTGTATTGTGATCTGCCAACAGGTATTGTTATATGCCAGCAAGTCCTCAAATCATTATGACTGACTTATTTTTTCATACACCAAATTCAGAGAGATGTTTTTCTTTGGGTTTTGGGGCAAATTTTTTAAGGTTGCTATATACAAATAAAATTGCAAGTGAATGACAGCTTGGTTCTTTGTTTCTTTACCACCTATGATAAAATTAAGAGAAAAAGAATTGTGATTCAAGGTTCAGTGCTTATTATTAAGCATTGCTGTATTTGGAAGTGAAGCCCCTCTCTCAAGCACCATGTGATCTTCGAAGGTTTTCTGTGCCAGATAAGAGAGGGACTGGAGATTAGATTTTAGAATTGCATGACTGAGAGAAAAAAAGTGAAGTATATCTTGATCGGTTTAGGTCATATTCTAAGTCAACAGAAAGGCAGTTCTTGTGGTGTTTTCTTTGTTTTTTAATGAAAAAAAAACCCCAAACAACTTCTGTAAGATAATTTGTTTCTTCTTTCCTGCTGCAATGCTCAATCCAGTCACTACCTGTTACAGGTTTAACACATCTCTAAAGTGCTTTAGTCAAACTCTTTGACTGTTCTAAGCTTGAATCACAATCTCAGTAGAGCTATATATGAAAAAAAAAAAATGGACCCTTTAACTAGAACCAGAATGTTCTCAGTGCTTTGGCTTTCTGACGTCTTTCTGTCCCATAATCAACTTTAAGAGGTACTGCAGGTGGCTTGGAGGTAGAGTGAGTTAACGATTAATAAGGATTTACGCAGCTTATTGCGTCACTTTTTATTTCCAAGTCATTTGCTAACAAGTCACCTAAGGGCTTAAAATCGACCAGGACAATAAACAGCAGGAGCCTGTGGTGCAATTGATGCTGATGAACAAAGAAAATAAATTATAGAAGTCAAAATAAGTATTATTTTATTGGTTGCACTTGAAACTATAACAATTTGGTTTATTGTTAGGAATACAAAGAACCAATTCAAATGATATTTTTTTCTGTTGTAATTGTATGTAAAACCTAAATTTTATTCTTTAAAGGAGTGATTATTAAATTTATCACATATTGCCATATGGCTTTTTCTCAAGTATGTTCACTCAAGTGGGTATTGGTCTTAATAAATGTGTGTATATATATATATTTCTGTTATTAAGTCTCTTTGGAGGTTGTCATTGCAGCAGGAAGTTATATCTTCAAATATTACAGAACTAGAAAAGCAACAAAACCAGTTCTGAGTTCGCTTCCCTGCTTCTCCAGGTTCTTACAAGCTTTAAGTCTTTTCTGCTGGAAGTTTAGACTTAGTGTAGGTAGCCAGTTTTTAACAAGGGTGGGATTTCATGTATGTGAGCTTTGATCCACAGTACTGCAAGCTAGCTGCGTTTACTTAGTTTTGGGAGATAAATGTAATGATATGTATGTATTAATATTCTGAAACTAAACATTGGAGAATCTGTGGGTCAAAATGACAGCTATTGTTATCCCTAAACTAAACTGAAATTAATGTGATTTCTTCACTTTTTTTCCTGTTTAATTTTAAAGGACTTTGAAGATTATACATTTACTGCAATACTGTATGGTTTGAATGCTAAAACAGTAGGCATTTTGGTTTTATTTTTAGTTAAGGAAGGAAAGAAGCTGAAACTACAGCAGTTAAATGTCCTCTGATTGCAATCATTGTTTTTTCTGAAATTGTTCTTGTGTCTCAGACAGAAGGTAAATAAATTGTTAATGTGACATGTTATGCAGTTGACTAAATAAATTGGAAATATTTATTAAAATTTACATGCTACAGTTAGGAGCTAAGAATATGCAGTTTATATAATGATGTCACACCATCTTCTGAATGATCATTATGATACATGATGTGATTGGTAAAAATACATTTCAGTGCTATTATCAATATGTTTAATAATTTTTATGAATGTGTAGCAAAATAAAACTATGTTCTCCTAGTGTTATGCAAAATGCTGCTAGAAGTAAAAAGGGTTTGTCTTGGCTATATGAGCTCTCCCTGTTTCTGTTTGAGAGAAGTCAACAGGGGTTTTGATCATATGGTTTGTTCTAGTCTTCTCTTATGCTGTGTCTCATAATTACAAAACAAGTGCTTTCCAGCAGTTGGCTCTAGGAGCTTTCATTGTTGCATTTTTACCCCTCAGAGATCAACTTGTGTAGTCGAATACTCTTGTGCTTCATGTTTATTGGAGGTTAGGAAAGGAGTATTAAATGTTGGGTGATTATTGTGTATTTATATGGTTTTAGCAAACCTGAATGAATTTACACTATGATCAGGAACCAATTTTCAACACAGAATCATACCTTTTTTTAGGCTGTTTTCCCAAAGAAAAATATTGTCAAACATGGCTTTTGTTCAGGAGTCTTAAGTTCAATGAATCATGAGCATCTTCCTTATTTTCTTCTTGCCTGCTAAGAAAGCATTCTGTCCACAAACCCAGTGTTCAAATTAGCAGACTTGAATCAGACTTTCAGACCTTGAGGGCCTTGACTTGTCTTGGGGAGTGTGTGTTGCTTTGACAACAACCACAAGACACCAAGGGTTGCCACTGAGAGGTGGAACAGCTAGAGTGCTTCATCTGTAGCAGAAAATTATCCTTAGAAAATGAGAGTATAATCAAGACTTCCAACAACACAAGCAATTACAGAAGAAAAGCAGGATGTGGAAAATTGATGAATTTTATATTAAGCTTCCTAAGCAAGATCTTCCTTCATTGCCTCTTTTGAATCTGGTTACTTCATTCCTTCACCTGAATCTGAATTAACCTTTTGCAGTTTTCTTTAAACTTGATCTTTCAGTTTGTTGCTCCAAGTTTTCTGTCCTTTTTGTATAAGCTGTGAAAACAGTGCAAAGAGAGAAGGTGCTACTGAATCTCTGTTTCTTCACCAAGTTCTGATCTGATCTCTCCTTTAGTTTACTTTATAAGAAATTGCTCATTATTCTTTGTGCCTGGGTACTGGCATTAAGCGGTAAAGCAGAAAAAAGTAACTGTTTTTCCTAAAGTTTCTTGATTTAAGAATACTTTGCTTGCTGTAGATACTGTCTTCATTCTCCCCTGCCCACCTTTAAAGTCTTCTGAAGATGCAGTGCTAAAACTATAAATGATCTTATAACCATTTAAATAAGATTATAATGATAATTTTTGCTCAGAGCAGGAGGGCCACGAGGATGATCAGGGGACTGGAGCATCTCCCATATGAGGACAGGCTGAGAAAGTTGGGGCTGTTCAGCCTGGGGAAGAGAAGACTGCGTGGAGACCTCATAGCAGACTTCCAGTATCTGAAGGGGCCCTATAGGGATGCTGGGGGGGCTCTTCATTAGGGCTGTAGTGACAGGACAAGGGGTAACAGGTTTGAACTTAAACAGGGGAGGTTTAGATNACTTCCAGTATCTGAAGGGGCCCTATAGGGATGCTGGGGGGGCTCTTCATTAGGGCTGTAGTGACAGGACA
>NDXB01003090.1:6831-30239 GCA_002631895.1 Agapornis roseicollis
AAAAATGCTGCAGCATTTGAGGGTGTCCTGGGTTCAGCAGTAGCAGTCATTTTTTTCCTTCTAGGTAGCTGGTGCAGTGCTGTGGTTTTGATTTTCAGCCTGGGAACAGCGCTGGTAACAGCAATGTTTTTAGTTACTGCTCAGTAATGTTTACTCTGACCAAAGACTTTCTGAGCCTCATGCTCTGCCAGGGAGGAGGGGAAGCTGGGAGGAAGCAGAGACAGGACACCTGACCCAAACTAACCAAAGAGGTATTCCATACCACAGCACGTCATGCCCAGTATATCAACTGGAGGCAGTTACCCAGAAGGGCGAGATCACTGGTTGAGTTGGGCTGGGTATTGGTCAGTGGGTGGTGAGCGGTTGTATTCTCTTCCCTTGTTATTTCCCTTATCATTATTATTATTGGTGGTAGCAGTAGTGGTTTGTGTTATACCTTAGTTAATGGGCTGCTCTTATCTCAACCCGTGGTAGCTACATTCTTTTGATTCTCCTCCCCATCCCCCCAGAAGCAGGGCAGTTGCATGGTTCTGTGTTGCCAGCTGGGCTTAAACCACGACAGAGGGTTTTTTTGGGATGGTGGTGGTGAAGCCCAACATCAACTCTTTAATGTCAAAGAGAACCAGCAATTCTCTTAAATCAGTTTTGGATCATCACTTTTAGGCTTATGGAGCCCAAAGTTCATGTGTAGCCACAGACCATGGAAGCAGCCAGTGAAAGAAGGGTAAGTGAGCAAGCATTTGTTAGGGGTTAAAACACCACAGTCCTAGCAACTCAGTTATTTCAGCCCTTGAGCACAGTTACACAAACATGAACCCACTGGGTTTATAAATCTTTCCCACAAGAATGTAGTTTTTAAAGTGTCTACAAGTTTTACTGTCTGCACAGCTAAACGTGAAGCTTCTTTGTATTGTTTTTGTTGTTCTCTGAAAGTCATTTCATGCAAAGGAATTGTTCATGTCTCAGGTGCAATTTTGTTTGATATGTTCAGTATTTTTACAGAAGTCTGCGCTGAGTAAGTAATATACAGCAAATTGGTCTTCTAGAGAAGCCAAAGAATACTGCTCTGCCTATTAAAAGATCTTCTTACTTAAAAGTTGATTACTTTTGTTCTTAAAAAAAATGAGAAACCATTTGGTTAAAAATGAGTAAGGAGCCTTTCACAGAACCACTGAATTATTAACAGAAACCTTGACACTAGACTTTTTTGATGGATAAAACTAATTTATCTCTGTCTCCCTGAGATATTTATATCATCTGTCTAAACGGCATGAATCACATTTCAAATGATATCAACTTGTGCCACCTTTGGGGTAACAAACTGGAGCTGTTCCAATTGAGTGTTGCTTTCCTTCATTTTAATCATTCACAATATCTAATTGATTTTTATTACAAATGTTCCAGATCCACTTTACAGAGAATTTGTATTCATAGCCAAGACAGGGAAAAGGAGAATGCCACTAATAAGGAATATCTTCCTCCCCCTCATATTTTCTACCCTTTCAGTGGAGGTAGGGGAAAAGTGAATATTGTCTTTGATTCTTGAAGTATGCATATGTATACATAGACATAACCTTATTTATACTGGTCACACATACACAGTAATAAAACACATAGTTTTTTACATATATAAATGTGGGGTTTATATACCCCTCAAATAAAGAACTCAAGCTATGAAAGACAATTTGGTGTCAGAGGACTGTCCAGTACATAAAGATACTTAAACCATGTAATACCCTTGGCATGCATTGCATCTGGAAACAGTGAAATTTGAGTGGCAACATTTTTGAAAATTTCATGCCTTGAACATGATTTTTCTTAAATAGTGGCCAAAAAAGAATTCAGAATTGGCCATGACATGAACTGCCAAAAAATTTAGTGTATATTATTAGTGTATATTATTAGTGAGAGCACATTATTTACAGATCATGTATTCTGATGCAAACTTTAAATGTTTTCTTAAAATATTCTTCTGTGAATGCTAATACTTTTCATCTCAGCAATAGTACCTTAAAATAGTACTTTAAAATCAGCTTACTTGCAAAACTTGTGCTGGGATATGATTAGAAGGTTTTCAAACTGCTTTTTTGACATTGACTTCAGTGATGGAGAACACACTAAAGTATTAAGTTCCTTATCTCAACATGAAACAAAGAGGTTATTGCTATAAATAATATTGCAGAGCGTCAATAATATAAATAGGCATAATACTTATTTGATTCATAACCTGAAAAATAAATAATATCAGCAGTCATGCCCTCACACACATCTCTGGCATATTTTCTACATTTTAATGTGGGTTCTAACCAATTCTTTCATTTTAGGACTCTATTGCATATTTGTTTACTAAAATATTGTGATGACCAATCCCTGCAACACATGACACAGCAAGTGCATAAGACTATTATATTTTTTGCTTTATGTACTAAATGGGTTTTCCTGAAGAAGCATATACAGTAGTTTGTTGGGGTTTTTTTTCAATCTATACCTCTGTTGGAGTTATGATTTAGCAACATTAATGATGTTTTTGTTGTTAAAGTGCATCCAGTAATAACTAAGTTGAGATGATTTGTCACCAGTTTTTTGTTTTAATTCCAAAAGTCCATTTCAGATAGACTTAAAGGAGCAGGAGGAATGCAATCACCAAAGAGAGCTGAGAGGCAAACCGTGTTACAGACCTCATGTGGTCATCACAGTGACTCAGTCACTCAGGCAGCCCAAAGGCCAGTGCTGAATGTTCATATCTGTTCTTCTGGGCTATGTCAAGGTCTGGACACCTTAAATTAACACGAATAAAATGGCTTAACATAAGAACATCCAATTTCAAAGTCTGGGTGTTTTTTGGTATTCTCTTGAGGCCTCTGTGCTTACTGTTGTTCTTTGAAAATCTCTGATGCAGTTTTTTATCAGGGCTGTGGTTTGCTGATATGGAGCTTCAGTGGCAAAACTGGCTCGAAATATTCTATCATTAGGTGGCTGTTTTCCTTCAAATTTCCCCATTTTTTTAAGAGCTGTTTCTAAATCCAAATCAGTCCCCATAGCCAACCTATATGTTAGCCTCAGACTATCAGCATATGGAGAGTAAAAAGTGATGCGATGTGAAGTAGGAGCCAGTATTTTTGTGAATTCTTCAGCGTTGCTGGACCAAGTTTCAGTAAGGGCAGAATTCCTCAGGTTTACTGCAAAAGTCTTGAAGACATCTGGTTTTCACTGGAGATAGCACAGCATACACAACCAAGACCCCCTCAGCTTTAAAGGGAAATTAATTTCACACCTATTGACATAGAAAATAAAAATTATGCAAACTTTTTTATTTTTTCCCCCCAGAAACTGCAACTCCAACAAGTCTGAAAAGGGAGACTCAGAGAATACCTCAGTGGAATGCAAGACATAGCTACTGAGAATTGCACAAATGCAGCTAAACTAAATAGGCCATTTTGCTAATCTTATCCAAATGTAATCCGAAATATTTGCACTAGCTTTACATTGGTGTAAAGTTGCAGATTCTGCTTCACTAACTACTGAAAAGAAAATCATCCAGTTGGAAAGAACTGTTAAAAACATTTTCATTATGCTGGTCTAGGTTGATCGTGAAGAGCAATATTCGTTCTTTATACTTTCCCAAAATTTTCAACTCTTACAACTCAATCATCATTCCTATCCATCATGCTGATTTAAAGTAGGAATCCATAACAACAAGTTCTTCATATTTCTTCACCTATTTCATGAAGTGTTTTTTAGATTCGAAAAGCACTTCATGAATCACTCTGTGGCTGCTAAAAATGAATAGTAATGAGCCCAATTCAATTATCATGCCAGCTGCTGATTTCCTTCTGATGGCTGACTTTATGCTATAGAGAAGAATCCTTATGCTAAACCTCACCTGCCTATAGGAAGTAGATTCCATTACAATTTTAAAATTAGAATTGCCCTCAATTGCATTCTTACATAGAAAAATTGGGCTTTAGCTATCAAAAATATGTGACAGCAAGGACATATAAATGTATTTTAATGCCTGGTCAAACACCCTGGATCTTTGTACTCCAATGAGAGACTTCTTTTGTAGTGAGAATTACCATGCTATAACTAGTGTTGCACAACCACATAAATAGATATTCTACAAAAGGCTGTATCTCCAATAGTGTTGGCTTAATGAACCAATGATTTAAGAGCTTGGTCCTTGCAGTTTAACAAGCCCATGATTATAGTTTTACAATTGCCCCTAGATGAAGAGTGTTCTTTTCATCTTACACAGAAAAGGGGTAAGTGTAACTTGAATGGTACTATATTGATTGCCTCATTGTTTTGGGGATTTTTTTATTTGTTTGTTTGGCTTTAAAACTAGCTGTCCCTAACCAAACAACATCTAAAAGCTCTCAAACACCAACAAACTTGTCCTTAACAAAATCTCTATGTCAATGTTAATTATCATTATTGGCTTTATAAAAAAGGGAACTTATGCTTGTATCTTTGAGCTCTGGTGATGTTGTCCTGTGCCAGAGGCTATCTGAAAGATCCAAGAGTTGAATCCGTCACCTTTCTTTCAATTCAAGGTCTTAGCCTCAAGATATTTTATTTTCTAATTTTTCTTTTCTACTAAGTGTTTCTAAGTAGTCTGCACTTTTGTGCCCCACCAGCACTCAGTTGAAAAGATAATCACAGCAGGTAGCCATGCATACATTCACACTCTTAGGTGGCAAAAACAGGGTGGTTAACAAAACAAGTCACCTGTTTTAACTGTTTGCATTGCCTATGGGAAGTTTAACCACTAGGATGTAGCAGAGCTTTTGGCCATGATGAGCATGAGTATGATGTAAAAAAACCTCAACAAAAACTGGCACAAAAGTGGGGAGAATCTTATCCAATGGAAGGCACAGAAATAGCAATAACACTGCTGAATTCTACAATTTCTGTAGGCATAAAGAAATGAAAGCAATGTTCAAATTTTTTTCCAGTTTACCCAATAATTACGCAAAATAATTGTTCTCATAAACTAATGGAATTCAACCTATAACTAAGCTGAAATCCTTCTCCTTTTTTATTCAAAGTGTGTCAGAGTATTTAAGACCTGCCATAGATTATTGTAAGTGAAGCAAAAGAAAATGAATAAACAAATGTTTTTTTGCACACATACAAGTCTAGTAATACACTGAACTTCAAAGTCCCACCAGTTAAGTTTGTGTGTCCTGTTCTATCACTGTATGCTTCCCAGCAGTTTAATGAAGAAAGCAAACCAACCTCAGGGGACTATTCAGCCCACACAGGACCTGACTCACCCTACAGAAGTGCCTGTCCCTCATGACAGATTACATCTGGATTCCAGCAAAATCAGGCTTCCAAATTGGTGCCTTGAATGCTTATGGTTCAGATGTGGATTCAGAACTTGTCAGAGATTTTACTTTTGTGTCTTTGTTCTTGGACCTATTGTTATGCAAACATGTAGCAGGAAAACATTTTTAGAATGCACTTAGAATGAAGTTAAGAGCCTAAGAGTTGCTTGGAGACCTCATAGCCTTCCAATATCTGAAGGGGCCTATGGGGATGCTGGAAAGGCACGCTTCATCAGGGACTGTAGTGATAGGACAAGGTTTAAACTCAAATGGGAGAAGTTAGGTTTAGGTATTAGGAAGAAATTCTTTACTCTGAGGGTCATGAGGCACTGGAATAGGTTGCCTGAAGAAGTAAATGCTCCATCCCTGGCAGTGTTCAAGGCCAGGCTAGACAGTCTTGGGTGACATGGTTTAGTGTCTGATGTCCCTGCCCATGGCAGGGGGTTTGGAACTAGATGATCTAAAGGTCCTTTCCAACCCAAATCATTTTATAATTCTATGAAGGGCATGTGATCAGATGCAAATGATTGAGGTTTAAATTACATCTTTCAGCTGACATGTTTTAATTCCTAACCTATTGCAATGTTTTTAAGTGGCTAAAATTCTACAGGTGTTTTCCCTTGAAAATTTGACTCATTCTTCTAAGGTTTAGAGGCCCAATGGTAATATTCCAGCATAAACTGGACCCATGCCCATTTTTCACTGTGTCTAACATTTCAAATGCATTTTCTGTCCCTGCTGGTATGTATTGAAAGGTACCTCTCAGGCTCTTTCAGCTAAAGGCTTAGTCACACCATCTTTCCAGGGCTGACATGAATATACACTCAGGCTCTTCTTTTTCTTTCCATCTGGGGAGGCCTTAGCCTATGATGTCCTTTCCTTGTTCTTACTGTTTGATCCTATGTTTTATATTTCAAAATTCAATTCACTTTTATTGCCTCAGTCCTTTAGATTCTCAGTCCAGTTCATTCTGTATAATTTTCCATCTTCACTTTTCTACTGAGGGCTTATGGGTTTGTGTCATTGACCAATGATGTTAGCATACTCTGAATTTTTGTATCAATATCAGCAAAAAACACATTTGGTCCCAAACCCCTCCTTTGAAGCATCACCATTAATCTATCAGAGTAAAATTCCTTTTGGTCCTAATGTTTCCTTCTCTGAAATGAAGTTGTGATTTTACTTTTTTTCTTAAGTGGCATTGTGTCCAATACATAAGATCTTATCAGCTACATTTCCTGTGTTCCTTTTCTTAAAATAGCAGTTACTTATAAAGAGAGATGCTAGGTTAATTTGGCATAATGATAGTCTATTTTGGGATAAATCTATTACTTATTACATTTTTCATTTTTCATTACCTCAGTGTCTCTAGCTATGCAACGCTTCATAATTTGTTTCAAACACTTGCACAGCTCATGAGGTTACACTCACTTGTTTTTGATATTGTCTGGATCATGCACATCCCTCTTTCTTAAAACAAAAGAAAAACATTAGTTTTGTAATTTTTCAGACATTTGATTGCCAGTCTGATGTATTCATTAAAATACTTTGTTATTAAACGGACCTTTTATGTGTGAATATTGTAAGTACTCTTGAATGGAGATTATGGGGTCTTGCCCTTCTGGTCTAGACACTTCCTTAAAAACAGGTTCATGTCTTTGTTTTGTTCTCATCTTAGATGAGTAATTTTCATTTCCACAGAGTGTATCATTAGCCACACTGCATCTGCTGCTGTAGTCAACATCCCCATATTAATTTTGTTTTGGACTGTCTGTAAATTATCCTTAATCTTAGCTGCATTTTGCTGCTTGGAGAAGCCACTCTTTTTCCTGTTTTCTTTTTGTTTGGATGATGAAAGTACATTTTAGTACTTGCATTTTTGCAAGATCTGACCCTGCCTAACATTTTCTGTTCTTGTTTTCTCCATCTATTTTCTGACATCTGACAATTTTTTTTGCATATTTGGTTAATTTTCCACTCTACAAGCTTTCTGCATACGCCAGATATACTGTCTGAGGTGACTGCTCATCTAGTTAGAAATGGAGTGCTTTGTTTTGAAAGGTTTTTCCATGTGTTTGAAGCTGCAAGTTTTTCACAGCCCACAGCCAGACTTTTTCTTGAAGGAATTCTAATACTTCCTTGAGTCCAGCAATTATAAAACTCAATTGTTTTCTGATTTTCTTATTTTCTGACTTTTTAAAATAAAAATCTGATTTATTTAAGTGTAGCATTTATTCAGTTTACAGCCATTTTTTTTTTAAAAAAAATGAATGAATGTCATCACTTACTCTGAGATAGCTCTCTTGATGGACTATTTAGTAGGGTCTTGTAGCTCACTTTTCTGATGTTATGTGTCACATCCTCAGGTAACTGTGTCTAATCCTCACTGGTAGAATTGATTTTNTATTCATTTACAGCCATTTTTTTTTTAAAAAAAATGAATGAATGTCATCACTTACTCTGAGATAGCTCTCTTGATGGACTATTTAGTAGGGTCTTGTAGCTCACTTTTCTGATGTTATGTGTCACATCCTCAGGTAACTGTGTCTAATCCTCACTGGTAGAATTGATTTTCTGTGAAGTTACAGTATCACCTCACGGTTCTCACAGTGCTCTTTACTGTTTATTTACTATTTCATAATATTATTTGCTTTCTAAATCATGCAGAAATGAATATACAATAAAAGGGATCCTACACAAACCTATCTGAAAGGAATTGAAAACCTTTTGTACCCTCTCTAATTTGCTTACACCTTATCAGATACTTGCTTTACAGTTCATCACATCACTACTTTTGCCATGAAGAAGACCATAGCATTGGTACATGTCAATGTGGGAGATAAGCAAGAAGAGATTACTATGTCAAACTGACATGCAGTTCTACTGCATTATCTACATGACAGGGAAGATACAGTGAGTTATACAAGCTAATGCAGGCAGTTTTATGGCCTTCTAAACTCCAATGTAGTCTTCTCACACAAATTTTGGGGCAGAATATTCCCATTGCTTTAGGATTAAAAAACAATTTAACCAATTGGCAAAATTAGAACATTTTAAGAGCATGATCAAGGTCAAAATTATTCATACAATCTTACAAATCCATATTAATTAAATTCCTTGTAGTTGCTTTCAGCTACAGCTGCTCCCACATGAGGAAATTACTGCTTGCTGCTATAGCTCCTTTCCTCACTCCTTTCCAGAGTTTGTACCATAATCATTAATCCAGAGTCCTCAGGCTGCAGATTTTAGCTGTTCTTTTCCTACAGTTGGTCAAGGAGGTGCATGGATTTTTGTTGTGTTAATAATAGTAAACAGTAGAAAAATATGGAAATGAGAAAGAGATGAAAGCAGTGAGAAAGATAATTGTCCATAGAGGATGATGTAGTTCTGTATTCTTTCATAAAATAAAAATTCATATGTATCTATCAAATTACATACATTAGATTTCAAACTCATGGTGATTCCAGGTGTCTCCTCATATTTAAAATCATATTTAATCATTTCTATTTTTAATTGCATATGAACTATGTTAATCATGTTCATTTAAAACTATAATTGATGGAATCTATTTTAAAAGACGGATTAGAAAATATGAGGACTTGACACACTCTTTCCATTGCTAGGCCATGGGAAGTGCGACTGTGGGAAGTGCAAATGTGATGAAGGCTGGTATGGTGAAGCTTGTCAGTATCCAACTACTTGCAATCTTACACGGAAGAAAAGTAATGAAATGTGCAAGAATTCTCAAGATATCATCTGTTCTGGTGCAGGTAAGAGGTCTTTTGTTGCCTTTGATGGCTTAATGTTCTCCCTGTGTTATTTTGAGAATCACTGTAATTTCTTTTCTAATTAGGAATTTTGTAGACTGTGTTTCAAAAGACTAAGAAATAACTGTATGTATACTACAATACTTATTTTCATATAGGTCTGTTCCTGTGCGTATGATGTGCACTGATTCAGAGTGCCTACTTTAGTATCCTGGTTTATCCATAGCTATTTTATGTTCATGAAAATACAGCTGCTTCATGCATTTTGCCCATCAAAAGGTTATAATAATGGCATTAACACAGAAATGGCAGAAATGGCATTGCATTTGCATATACTTTTCCAGGACATTTTTAAGCTGTAAAATGATTATTAAAAACTGTTGTGGAAGATCTGCTGAATCATTTTAATGAAGTATTTCCATCTTCACTTTTCTGATTTGGTATCTCTGTTCTCTAAACCCCTAAACAACACCTAAACTGACTCTCGAAAAATAAGCATGGTGCATTGTGATCGAAGTACTTACATAGATAAGTTTAAAGTACTTAAACAAGAATGCTAAGACCTGTTTTTCCTCTTTCTTTCCTTTGCTAGAAGTGCCCCATTCTAACAACTGCTAAGAGTGACTGAGGGAGGAGTGTTTGTGAGGTCAGGAGATGAGAAATTGCTTTTGGTTTTGCTGGTATTAAACAGGACATGAATTCCAATGAGACTGACTAGGGAATCTGAGGTAACTCTGATGAGCTGTAGCCATAGATATTTTGTCTTGAAGGGATTGCCTTTCAATGTACTGGTGGTATTGCCTTTGGGGTCTGAACATTGCCAGTAGAGATGGGGAGGGATAATATGAGTTGTTGCAAAACCAGTCTTCTACTGTCACACAGCTAAACATTTATTGTAATTCTTTTCATGAACCAATCAAGATCCACCTAAAATGTATCTTTTCTGACTCAACTGCTCCTAATCATTTGTCGGAGCAACTAGGGCATCCTACTTAAACTGAGATTCTCTATATTCTCTATTTTTTCTGATCGTGTAAATCCTTAATATGTTTATTTATGACTGTTATATGTGTTATGTTTCAAACTGAAAAATATACAGGAGTATATTTGCAGCTAAGATTGGGCTTTCTGTTGATATGGATAGTTTCTGTGTCTGTCTTCATTTATCTGGATGATCTTCAGATTTCAGCCTTCTCGAAAATAAAATATATACCATCTCTGATGGACTAATGAAACTTCGTAAACTGCTGTCACTGAGTACTGTCTTAAACATTTCCAGGTACATGTCAGTGTGGCAGGTGTAAATGTGCAAACTCAGAAGGAAATGGACTGGTCTATGGTAAATTTTGTGAATGCGATGACAGAGAATGCATAGATGATGAGACAGAAGAGATTTGTACAGGTATGTATTTTAGTAAGTACAAGAAGGGTGGTGAAGATGAATACAGGCTGTTATAAAATCATTTAATTGTGTAGACATATGAAATGTCTACTGAATGTATGACTTAAAATACTTGCAAGGATTTAGCTTGCACATTGTAACTGGGAATTTCAGGTGCAGAAATGAGCTAAAGTAGGAGGTTAAAGAATGAAGAAATCCTGTGACATCTTCTGCTCTTTGGAAGAACTGCAAAAAGTATTTTACAATGTAATTCACTAAGGTAATTTGCTTAGTGTGTTTGTCTTTGGTAGGATATAAGAAGTGTTAATGCTTTGTAGCACGGATGAGAGCAAGATGGAGGACAGAAAGAAAAATGAAAGAAAAAAAGAAAATTAGGTTACTAGCAATTTTGTCAAGGAGGCAAAAATTTAAAAGAACAAGAATAAATATGGATGAAAACTCAGAAGCAATTCAGGAGACAAAAAGGGAAAAGAATGGACGAAGAAAAATTTGAACTGTGATAGCAAAGGCAAAATAATAAGTTGGAGTGAAATCTGCTGATAGATAGAAAAGCAACTGAAATTTAAACTATGCTTTCATTTCATTGTTAAGATAGGAACCTGGCAATTTAATATTGTGCAATGCACACCACTTATGATGTTATAAATATTGTTGCTGATATTACTAGGGAGGCATGTCCTTAAGATGAAAGTTGCTACAGATATTTTTCAAGCTATACACAAGCATAATGTGTCTGTATGCACACAGGATAGTTCAGAACTGCTCTTAGACTATTCATACTCTGATAATAGTACTTGCTCTGTGTGTGTGATTGTATATATAGAGAGAGTACATGTGTAAAATAGCTTTATCTGTTTATCCATACACAGAGAACAAAATAAATTCTATATATTTTAGTGACCATGAAGGCAAAAAGAACTTTTTTGTTGCATAGGATTAGGTGGAGATTTTAAGTGAGAGTAAACAAAATGGTCCTCTGAAGTCCAAATCCAGGAGTAGAGTACAGTATTTCCACTAATTGCCTAAAATAAAATAAGTGTAAGGTAATAATTTTTATGTGCCAATTATGCCATACATATTTATTTGCTTGTAACTGTTGCATAAGGTACCAGATATGGTAAAACTTCACTGTTTATTTAGTTCCAGTAAATTCTTCTTCTGCTGTTTTTGTCAGGTTTTTTTTTCCTCCCACACCTGTGTGGATGCTGGTTTACATTCTAAGGTTTTTCTTAGCTCTTATTTCTTTTTGTTTCATCCAGTGGTACCATATTCCAAAACAGACCAGATGCATTTCTGTAAAAAACTTGTTTTTTATGTATGCAGATAACTAAGTATTCTGATGCAACCGGACAAGAAATGATGCTAGGTTCAAGCTTCTAAGGGCTGTTATTCATTAGTACAAAAGACCTGATACCTTATTTAAGATTTGGAGCATTTTAAAGTAAATATAAACTAATAGCATGTTGTCTTGGTTAGGCTGTTGTAACCTAAAAAGCTTATGCACATAGCCTGTGAGTCTTAGATTTTGCATTGCTTTCTCACAAAACTCTACAGGACACTGTCCCACACGGCATCCTTGTCTCTAAATTGGAGAGACACCAATTTGATAGGTGGACCACTCAGTGGACAAAGAACTGGTTGGATGGCCGCATGCAAAGAGTTGTGGTCAATGGCTCAGTGTCCAGCTGGAAGCCAGTGACGAGTGGTGTTCCTCAGGGATCAGTGTTGGGACCAGTCTTGTTCAACATCTTTGTCGCTGACATGGACAGTGGGATTGAGTGCGCCCTCAGCAAGTTTGCCGATGACACCAAGCTGTGTGGTTCAGTGGATATGCTGGAGGGAAGGAATGCCATCCAGAGGGACCTGGACACGCTTGTGAGGTGGTCTGATGCCAACCTCATGAAGTTTAACCATGCCAAGTACAAGGTCCTACAGCTGGGTTGGAGCAATCCCAGGCACAGCTACAGGTTGGGCAGAGAGGAGATTGAGAGCAGCCCTGCGGAGAAGGACTTGGGGGTGGTGGTCAATGAGAAAGCAAACATGAGCCAGCTTCACTGTGCACTTGCAGACCAGAAAGCCAGTCATATCCTGGGCTGCATCAAAAGGAGCGTGACCAGCAGGTCGAAGGAGGTGATCCTGCCTCTTTGCTCTCATCAGACGTCACCTGGAGTATTGTGTGCAGTTCTGGTGTCCTCAGCATAAAAAGGACATGGAGCTGTTGGAACAAGTCCAGAGGAGGGCCATGAGGATGATCAGGGGACTGGAGCATCTCCCATATGAAGACAGGCTGAGAAAGTTGGGACTGTTCAGCCTGGGGAAGAGAAGGCTGCATGGAAACCTCATAGCAGCCTTCCAGTATCTGCAGGGGGCCTATAGGGATGCTGGGGAGGGACTCTTCATTAGGGACTGTAGAGATAGGACAAGGGGTAACGGGTTCAAACTTAAACAGGGGAGGTTTAGTTTGGACATAAGGAAGAAATTCTTTCCTGTTAGGGTGGTGAGGCACTGGAATGCGTTGGCCAGGGACGTTGTGAGTGCTCCATCCCTGGCGGTGTTCAAGGCCATGTTGGATGAAGCCTTGGGTGACATGGTTTAGTGTGAGGTGTTCCTGCTTATGTCAGGGAGGTTGGAACTAGATGATCTTAAGGTCCTTTCCAACCCTAAGTATTCTATGATTCTCTTATCTTTAACCATATGTATTAACAAGGGCATGTGATAGGACAAGGGGTAATGGCTTTAAACTGAAAGAGGGTAGATTTAGATTAGACATTAGGAAGAAGTTCTTTACTGTGAGGGTGGTGAGACACTGGCATAACTTGCTCTGTGGATGCCCCGTCCCTGCAAATGTTCAGTGCCAGATTGGACAGGGCTTTGAGTAGCCTGGTCGAGTGGAAAGGTTCCCTACTCATGGCAGGGGAGCTGGAACTAGGTGAATTTTTGAGGTTCCTTCCATCCCAAACTGTTCTATGATTCTACGGTCCCACATTGAACCAAGCCTTATGCAGAAATAATGGACACCACATGAACTGAAGGTCAGCGGAATACAATTTCATCACAGAAAAAGAAGACCCCATATGCCTATCTGCTTATTGCTTCTCTCTTCCCTCCACATGCTGCCTTTAATACCATCTCTCCTTCCACAGGAATCACTTATTTTTATTTATGAAGTAAAAAGAAACAGTGCTGAAACCTGGTTCTGCTTAGGTAGCACTGGCCCCTGAATACTCCCTCTGTCCACAGACAGGGTGAACCTAATCAGTGCAATCAGTTTCTGTTGTACTTTCCCAGTTTGTGGAGCACCCATTTAGTTGCTACATACCCTTGATTGCCCTTGAATGTATAGAGAGGTCTTCAAAGAAAGCGAATTCAGGAGTATCAAACTAATGCAAAACCAAAAGCTTCTATTTACACATATGTTTTCTAAAGACTGCAGCTCTGAGCTGTGTATTTATCCTAGAAAAGCATACAGTGCCATGCTGAGATATGGATGTATTTTAATCTTCGCACAAGGGGAGTGCATTTTTTAGGTAAATCAATTATTAGGTTAGGCAGAGTTACAAAAAATTATCAAGCTTTTCTAGTCTGAGTTGGATTTTATCAGTCAGTTGACTGAACCACTTTTTGTTTGAGATTACATAAACTTTGGGATCAAGTTGCAGTTTATTTTTAATAAATATCATGGTTTCTAGGAAATTGAATTCTGACATTGATAATTTTTATCCAAGGCACTTTGTTTTTCTTTCTCTAATGGAGTGATTTTGTCTTCAGTCAAGAGCAAGAGGTAGAAAATTATATAATTTAATTCATAATTATTTGAGGACTGCACAAGAGTAAGTGAAGATTGAAGTAGTGATATTTTAATATGCAAAAACTGCCAGTGGATCAAGTTAATTTGCTCTTCAGCTTTTTTCCTTTTATTTCTTATCCCTTCTTAAAGAACATCCCTTTAGTAAAAACTATTATTTTAGACTTTGTTGTTTATTTATCTAAGTATTTTTTACTTCTGTTATATTTTGACCTGTGACCAAAAATTGTAATGAAAAATCCATGATTAAATTTAAAAACAGAAAAAAAAATAATTAAAATGTTTTCCTCAGGTCTGAATTCGATATAGATATAAGTTGACCAGACTGTGATAGAGATAACCAGGTCTACTAAGCTTAACATGCCTGGAGAGAAAAAAGTTGAAGATCCTGCCTTGATCCTTCTAGTAAAGAATTAATTTATGGCCTTAAGATTAGTAAGAGTTGCAGCTACTTAATTTAAATGCTTTGTGTCATTGAAACACGTGGCAGAAGTACCTTAGTGGATCAAAATATTCAGAAGCTGGTTTTATGAAGCCTCAGATGACCCAACTATCTTTGGGGGAGACGTGTGGTTTGTTAAATGAAGATATAAAAGGTTCAATTTACTATTTCTTATTTTTCATGAACTGGTTTTTCCACGCTCAAAGATCTTAACAGGTAAGAAGGGAAGCCACATACAATGTAGGCAGTTTGTAAATCAAAGTCCCTCTGCTGGAATTATCTGAGGAGTCAAGAACACACAATGTTCTCTTAGACATGCTAAGTATGGTAGGCAAGTGTTTCCTATCTTAACATTTAAAACTGTGCTCAAGCCTTAAATTTTAGCTATTAAATTTACTGTCTTCCAAATTTCAAAAATTAAGCTTACAAATATAAAAAAAAGTGATTATTATTAGTTTTTATGGATTAAATTAAATCTGTAATTAAATGAAAACTTATTCTAAAATAAACTTGGGGGAAAAGCATAACTCAGGTATCCTTTGTCTTGTTTTATGCAGACCTATGCAGTCTATTATTTCTATTCTGAGTGCAGTGCTAAAAGTTTTTAAAAGAAAAGATCAAAACAGTTAAATTGTTAATGCCTTTTAAAAACTTGCCTCTTTCTCACTGTATAAAATTTATTTTGGCTTAAGGCCATGGAAAGTGTTACTGTGGAAACTGTTACTGTGAGCCTGGTTGGCATGGAGATAAATGTGAATTCCAGTGTGACATCACCCCCTGGGAGATCAAGAAAAGATGCACATCTCCAGATGGCAAAATCTGCAGCAACAGAGGTGTGTCATTCGCACGTTTCTTCTATGCATATTTAGATAGCTTGTTTTTATTCTATGTTGTGCATTTTCTGCAGTAGGACATCATTGATGGTGTTTGCTGATAGTTCCTAATTTGCTCTCACTTATTTCAAGTCTGGATAAACGTTTGCAAGTGAGTGTGTAGATACATGGTTTTAGGTATAAACTTATACAAATCCACACCCATTTTTGGATTAAGCTGACCCAAGTTGTTTTCATCCTTCACTTTTATAGTAAGACTGAACAAGATGATTTGTTAATATATGCTTTGGTGACAGACCTACCCTGCAAAATAAAGTATGAACAGACTTTTGACTTAGAATGGATTGGTGCTGTAAGGCCAACAGGGCTGTATGTCAATTTACTCTTAAAGAAGACTGAGAACCCACAACTGAATAAGAAAAGTGAAAATACAAAGCTTTTAGTTTCTACTGCAACCTAAAAAAAACAACTACAAAGTGTTTAGCAACAATGCTGTGGAATGCATGCAGGGCTGGAAAGGTAGACTTCACACAATATTTCTAATTGCATGGGATTTTATTTGCACAAAGCTCTGTCTAATTTTGCCATTTTGAAAAAAAAAAAATAACCCCAAAAAGACCCCCCACAAAATAATGTTGCTTTTTACTAGCTGCTATGTTTGGTTTCACTGAACAAAGAGTTAAAAAAACCATGTTATTTTTTGGGTGATAGTCCAGAATAGTTACAGTAGTTCTTAAGCACAAGCCACAAGGAAACCTTTCTTAAAAGCAGCTCTACTGACAAAACCTGCTGTAGTGCAAACATCTAATTATCCTGAGAGCATTTAGAAAACTCTCTTGTCTTAATTATGAGGAAATTGAAAGACTGGCTTAAATAGATCATGTAGGCTCATTTGGTCTGGGAACATTAGCAATGAAAAATCTCTGTAATTCTGGAAATAATAAATATCAAAATGGCTTCAGATCAGATGTTTTGTTTGTACAAAGAAAGTAATGATTTGACAAAGAATTTCTTGTCAAGGCAAGTTTTTTGTTCAAATTTCAAATTTTAGTATGCAAGTATTTCTTTAAATTTACATTGTAGAGTGGGGCAAATGAGGATTAATAGTATAGCTGGTATTCTGAATAGCTGTCCTATACAAAGGTACATTCAGAATACTTCCATATTTTTAGCCTTTGATATATTTGTTATTTTATCCATATAAAAATTCTGCAGGCTTTTGACTGCACAAAGTTGCTTTCTAACACAGTATTTCTACTCTCTGTAGTCCTATTAACCCAGCTCGCTGTGTTTATACATCTTGTGGTATAACTGAAGTTCACTTTGTCAGTCTTGGGCCTTCTAAAAAATTAAATAGCAAAGCTCACCTTGCTGTCTAGCCTCCTTCAGTGCTAAGGTGGATAAATTGTCTGCATCTTTACACCAACCTAGTCAACCAGCTGAAACCAGATGTGAACCTTTACATTTTTTAAACCTTGGTGAGACAGTATTTTTCATTTCAATATCCAGGACTGCTTATCCAAATTCACTTTGAAGTTGTTTCTGGGAAGATAAATCACTCCCAGATGCATTTCCTCATTTTATGGGCTTTTTTTGTTTGTTGTTATTGTGTTGGGGTTTTTTTTCTTCTCCTTTAGTAATGGCACGGAATTGTAAAAGTATCAAAAATCAGGTGCACATTTCTTGAGGGCTGTCTTGGTGGCTTTAGCACTAAACAGAGCAGCAGGTCTTCTGCATGGCGTAACTGTCATACATCCACAATTGTGTAGGCCTTCTCTCTTCAGAGGATGGGCCCATGTCTACATGTACTCTTTAGTCATGCTGTCCTGATATCCTCAAATGCATTATATTGTTCAGAGTGATCTCAAGAAGAAGACAAAGGCTTTGGTGGAGTAATAGAAGGTGAACCTACTCTTAAGGTGATTAATTGCCTGCATCTGTAAGGTTTGGCTCCTTCTTTCTGCCCGTTGGCATCTCAGAAAAAGTAGTGAGTGTATGGCCCTGAAGCATATTTGGATTTCTGAATAAAGAAGCTGTCTTTTTGTCCAGACTTTTCCTCAATAAGTAGGATGTGTATTCTCTGTATATCAGTAAGGTTGTGCCAAATTAGTATCTTTGTCATATTTCACATTTCTCTTCTTACTGTGAATAACAGCCCTGAATATTGACTTTGGAAAAGTGGAAAAGTATCATTTTTATGTAGATCTGTACTGGTGATCTTCTTAGGTAGACAATGACCTCCTAGACATTTTCAGCTGGGTTAATGTGGATTCCCTTCTAGTTTAAACGTTTATGCTTTAACAATCATTAATTATCCACTGTGCCCAAGCCCAAGTTATTTAAACAACATTGATTTTTACTCTCATTAGTGTCAAGGCAAATTACTGTTGATGTCAAAGATTTAAAATTGTTCTGTGCTCTATATTTTTCTGTTGATTCCTAACAAGGCTTAACAGCAAAAAGAAACTTGAGCAGAAAGCCAACTTGTTTGTATGAAGTATTACTACTAAATAATCATAGAAGGTTTTAAGTCATAGAAGATGAACGTACGGTCATGATTAACACTTGTAGCTTTGAAACTGCATTCCTGTGAGAGCAGAAAATTCACAAGTGTAAATTCCTGTAGTCAAACTACTATTACTCTAAATTGCTCAGTTAATCTGCTCTGACTCTCTCTGTATTTTTTCTTCTTCTTTTTTTTCCTCTTTTTTTATTCTTAGGCACATGTGTATGTGGGGAATGCACATGCCATGATGTGGACCCAACAGGTGACTGGGGAGATATTCATGGAGATACTTGTGAGTGTGATGAAAGAAACTGCAAAGCAGTGTATGATAGATATTCTGATGATTTCTGTTCAGGTAAGAAATATATAAGGAACTTGTTTATAGCTTCGTGACATAAACATTCAATTGGTCTGATCTTGCTCTTTCTTAGTCTTCCAATTCTCATTTTCCTAGCTTAAAATATACCAAGCTTTAGCTGTCTTTTTTTGTTTGTTTGTTTTGGGGTTTTTTTTTGGAGAGGTGTAGTGGATTTTTTAGATTAATTAATTAATTAATTCTAAAGCTTTCATAAAACTTTATTTTTTCTATGCATTTTAACAAAATTGTGTAAAAATTAATTACTTTTAGGTGCACATCTCCCTTCTAACACTCTTGCCTTCAGTGTAACCTGACATAAATTGGACAATGCTTGAAACTTTCAAATATATGCATCTCCTTCCTTGGGAAAATTGAAATTTGAAAAGTTTTTACATCAAATTTTATTTGTTATTTCATGTTATATGGCAGGGAGAGGACAAGTGAGGGGAAAAAAATGGAGGAAAAGTGAATTGATGAATTAATGAAAAACAGTATCCTGAGAATACCAATTGACCTGAGAACAAATAGAACATCAATATGTTGAAAATATGAATGTCTGGTCCAGCTACACATCACTGATTGTACATATTAGACACTTTCACCTTCCTTTTTTCTTCTATTTGTACTTCATAACATTATATTCAAATTAGTTAATGTCCATCCAGCCATCCAAGGTTTGCAGCGTATTTAAATTGATGATCCATCTGTTATCTAATAAAAGCTGGGATTCTGTGTGAAATCTTGCATACAATTTTGTACAGTTACTGATAAAGTTGCTAATATTGGGCAGGAGAGAAGGACTTTGATCAATACACAGCATCCAATTTGTACACGCAAGAACCTTTTGAAAACAAATGAGGGTGGTTTCAAAGGGGCTTGACAGATTACAGGTTGCTAGCTGTATTGCATCCTGTAGAAATTTGGTCTGGGCTAATTAATAGTAGGAAGATTGCAGTTACATCGGGGAAAATAATGCTGTGGTATGTTCTCCTCCTATTACTAGAGTGAGACATTCCTCATAGAACGATTTAAGAGTTACCCGTAATAGAGACAGAAGGCTGAAACAAACATGATACATAAAATTCTTAGCCTCTTGTTTGCCTGTTTTGTTGTTTGTTTTTTATAAGTAAATATTGATGAATCACCAGCTAACAAATGAGAGAGAGGAAAAAAATAAAAGAAGCATTGCTAAAAACCATCAGCAAATTCATTTTCTTGTTACTGTTTCAGACACCTACAAATGTTAGACAGGCTTATTTAAAGGAGGTAGAACTGCAGCCATGAGAGCAGCAGGAAGATTGACTTTGGATGTTGTCAATTTTTTAATGTGCTGTTGTGTTGCTGAGTATGTTTTTAGCACTCAGGGACTGATCAAAATATCAGCATCAGTTACAGAATACAAAGCTAAAAAACAATGCAGTAAATGTGCTCTGTAGTTAAGGGTGAACTCAAGAGTTTCCAACCTAATTAGATTAATGCAAACCTGTAGCATCTACAGCTAATGCTGTATCACTGGAACATGGCTTGAACTCTCTCTTATCCAGACATCATTGCCATTGTTGGTGCTACTGCCCAGGGTGATAACTGTTGTAAGAAAGCAAAAGTATAAGAAAGCATGCACAGGAATCAGGGAAAGATATTGTCATTTCACACTGGATTAAGGATTGGTGCAGTACTCTTTATTACACAGCCATAACTGTAAATAAGCAAACCTTATGAGAGATACAGAAGGCGGCACTCATATGACTTTCTTTAAGTAACCTCATGAAGTATAGCTTAGTTTTCCAACCTAATCAGAAAAAAAAATTCTTATCACTTCCATTTCCATTATGTTTCAAAAAGCCTAATTTAAGCTTAAATGGCCAAACAAGAATGCATTACTGAAATAAAGCATGCAGAAAATCCATAAACATATGAAGCAGTGTGAACAGTGTCTGTTCACAAAACAAATAGATAATAATATATCAAATAGAGGTGATATAAAACTTTTTATGTCTTGTTCTGCCTAGCTAATACATAAAAATAGAAAACACATTGCCCTAATTAGCAGATTGAAATGATAGGAAGTTGTGTTTACATGTAAAGACTTTACTTAACTGAATCAAATACTATGTTTACTTCATAAACTACAAATGTCAGGAATTGACAGCCATGATGTGAGGATTTAACATCAAGCAACAGCAGCTCCCTCCAGAAGCTTCATATGGCTCGGGGTGACTGTAAATTTGCAGTATCTCATATAAGTAACTGGATGCCTTCTTTTAACATCTGAAGTGCAGTTCAGTGTGTTACTGAATTATTTTCTTTAAGAGGTGTTTGCAACATTAAAGTGATTGTCTTCCTTTAAAGGGAGAATATCTTTCATGAGTTGCCATAGGAAGATGAAAGGCTTCCTTAAAAAAATTCCTGCATTCATACATCTCATTGCCTCCTTTGCTGTGGCTTTAGCAAATAAAATATTATATGAAAGAACATCATCCTCTCATAAGTATGTTTACCTGTAAGCAGCTACATATGGAAGCAAAAGAGCTCATGATGAAGGGAAATGGGCTTGTTTTTTCTTGGTTTGGATATGTTAGCATTCATATGGGGGAAATAGCTTGTTTGGATGGGTTTCCAGGTTAAGTTCTCAGAAGGGGTTCACCCCTAACTCTTGGCTGTTACTTATTTTTTTTTTTTATAGAAACTTTCCAGAAAGGTTTCCATGAAGTTCAGTTGCTTTTCCTCACCTCAACTTGCAGAATGAAAGTTGCATTTATATTGCTATGTTCAGACGTGGTCAGGGGGAGTCAAGTTAGCTAAAGAGATACCAAACCACTGCCCTACTGAAATGAGAACTGATTATGTCCAGTATTTTATTGTTTGCACATCATTATTTAGTAGAAAGCATTGGTTTCAGACTTGGAAGTGGTGCAACTTTGTTTGTCTGTAGTGGATTACACTGATTACAAATGGGTTAAAGATTATATTGATATAGTACTTACAGAGTATGCTGCAACTGTAGTAGAAAAAGAATATAAATGTAAATAAAATATTACCTTATGCTGGCCTAAGTTTTCCAGACAATGGCGAATGTGTATTTGTAACTTCTTTTCCACCTATTCACGAAGAGTGTGTGCCAAAGGCAAAGAAGCCTTTGATACAGAAGTACAAAAAATAAAAAAAAAATAAAATTAAAGGAAATATGGGTCAAATGGAATGACAGACCAGTGATATTTTCAGAGAAAAGTAGATATACTCCTTTGGTTGTATTTTTGCCAGTCTGATTATTTAATAAAATCACAGCTTTGACGAAGTTCATCTAATCATGAGGTTTTAATACTTATCATCAGTATGGAGGCTAATCTTTAACTGTATTCACTGTAAAGGTCATGGACAGTGTAATTGTGGAAGGTGTGACTGTAAAGAAGGATGGACTGGGAAAAAGTGTGAACATCCACATTCTTGTCCATTGTCACCTGAGGAAAGTGCTAAAAAATGCCAAGGAAATTCTAATTTACCTTGCACGGGAAGAGGTAAGCACATTTTTGGAAGAATTTTCATGCCCTTGAAATGTACTTCCATTAAAAGAATTTTTACAGATGTCCAGCATTACTAGTACTGAAAAATGTGAACTTTCTTGGCTTACTGTGCATGAATCACACCCGAGCAAGTTATGAGAAGGTAGGAGAAGAATACAAAGGTCACCTATTTTTCCTGTCATCCACTACTTTGTATTTTGTTTTACATATCTCAACATTTGGTTTGGAGATTTTCAAAGATGCTTTGAAGTTTACTGCAGTTAAGTCTTTACTACATTAAAAATATGAACCTATTCTATGCATTCTTTGACAAAGCCAGCATGAGATTTTCAGCCTGTGTAAAAACGTTGTGACACCAATCTGTGAGCGCTATTTGGTTTTATACTGCCTAAGAACCTGCCCCATTGAGTGCAAGCCTGACTTCTAAAATGCAGTTGTTCTTCAGTGCGGTACACTAGTTAGCCACTGGCTTTTCATTTGGAACCATTTATTTGTGACACTGTAGCCTTTTCAAAAGCTTTGAGTAGAAAAATATACATAGAGTTGAAATACACATTGCAAGTGAAACGAAACTTTTCTCAGAAGGAAAAGAACCTGCTGATTTTCATCTGTCACTGTGTGAAATGGGGTTTCCTGCAGAAAAGAGAGAGAAAGAAGTAAATAAGAGACAGACTTTTGCTAGAACTGGTAATTGAAATTCTGAATTCCGTTCACTTAGGTATTTTCTGGGAAAGGTCTAAGGTTATTCTTGAATTGTTGCATTTGGCCTGAAATGTAATTTCATTTGCAATTTCTTCTTTCAACAATACTTTCTAATGTAGTCAAAAACTGTAGCCTGTCCACTCAAGTCAGCAGTGGACAATTGCATTTTTCTCCCCATGTGAATGGGTAGCAGCTCATAAGTTAGTAGCACAGCATTATCTGCATCTTAAAAGAATTATGTATTAACAGACTGTTGCTTGCTCTTTTCTTCATTAAGTTACAGTTTTCCAGTGAATTACATCTCTCTAGCTAAAAATTCTCAAATTTTTGTCTACAAGTTAGGTGAAGCATGGGCATCTGTAGAGAATTAACTGCATTTTATTGTTCGTCATTGCAAGGGTTAAAACTAAAAGAGTGTTGACATTTGATTCATTTATTTATATATTTTTAAATGCTGGCTCAGTGTTTTCCTGTTCTTATTGAATGCTGAATGTCTCTTCTCTCATCTGCTTCACTAGGAGCTGTGTATGTTGAACATTTGGAGTCAATTCTATGATTTAATTGCACTGTGCACTATGAGAATCAAATGTCAGAGAAAAGAATTATATACAAAACAACAAGTTTAATCTGAATTAAAATACAGTCTTAAGTTATGGAAAATAATGTTCTATTTATATTTTAAATTTTGAAAATTTTATTAATATAGTGTGAAATATTTTTCCTGAAAAAAAAAAAAAAAAAA
>NDXB01003090.1:30422-73533 GCA_002631895.1 Agapornis roseicollis
TATTAGCAGTAAGTCCCTTTCAGGTGAATTAATTTGAATGATCTGTTGGTCAGTGTTTTAAAATAAAGCTCAAGCAATATCTATTGGAATAAAAGAAATACTTGATAGTGGCTTTCACTACATTTCCTTTGACTTCCAAACAAGAAATCGCCAAGTTGTATAAGGAATGCAAATGGCATTCCAAATCCAGGGATGTGAATCTAGGACACGGTATGATAGACTGATGCTGCAATAAAGGATCAAGAGATTCTGCAATCCATGAAACAAACAAATAAAAAAAATACCCCCCCAAGAAAAAACACCTCCCCCCAAAAAACAAACAAACAAACCACAAAAACCAAACCAAACCCCAAAAAATACCCCAAAACCAACCAACCAACCAAAAAAATTCCAATCAAATGAAGCCTGTTTTAAGCCTTCTGGAGAGGCAAAGGCCACAAACTTGTAAGAGCAGCATAACTGAAATCCATAAGGAGGATACTGTGACAAGAAAGGAAAAGTTCCAAAGGAAATCAAAGTTGAACTCTTTCCATTTGATCATTAGTGTTTTGTTAACCTTCTTGTAACATTTTTCTCCTAGTCCTATCATTAGGTACTCTAAAAATTACTTTCCCTACAAAAGCATGTTGAGGATGAGAAGAGAGATTCTAGCCAGCTTCATTCATATAAAGTGAATAATCCCTTTTACCCTTTTATTCCTGAGGGTGGTCTTTGGTTTTTTACTTGCTGCATGATTTTTCACTTTTATAGTGAAAGGCTGTCCATTTAAGAACACTCTGTACAAAAAGACCAGTGCCAGAGAAAAAGGAAAAGACACACCAAAAAATGATTAAAGTAAGAAATAAAGAGATAACATACTGTTGACAGGATTAAGGGACAAGAAAAACCCCTTTTCACTTTAAAATGTCCATCACATACTTGAGTTTCCCCTTAGGGCAAGAAGCAGATTTCAAAATAGTGATAATAAAAAAGCCTTCAGGAAGAGAATTGAAAATAAAGTAGGTTTTGAGAACAGATGAGAGTGTTTTGTCTCAAAAATCTTTGTTCTCATCACTTACCCTTAGTGAAGGCAGACATCCCATGGCTGTGATCTAAAGACAGATGAATGTAAATATTATTGGTGGTATCCTTTACCATTTTAATCTCTTTTCTATGATTGCTTTTGTTTATTTGTCGTATGGTGAGAATGAAACTGTTTCTTTATCTGTGAAATGGCAGAAGGCAGCCGGTGTCATGTGCCAGATCATGAGAACTAGTTCTGTGCTGTTACCGCTAGAGCCTTGTTTACAATAGTTTTATTGCCCCATAGTTCTGTGTCTTTTGTTCTAAGTGCAGTTATTAATGAAGGACTTTGGGGTCCCCCCTATTACATTTCCAAAACAAATCAACCAAAAACTGTTCCTATTTCTATCAGATACCTATAAAAAATCATTGTCTTCAAAGTNATTTTTAAATAAGGGATTTGGGGGCCCCCCTATTACATTTCCAAAACAAATCAACCAAAAACTGTTCCTATTTCTATCAGATACCTATAAAAAATCATTGTCTTCAAAGTCTGTGCTTGTTGACATAGTAAAGGAAGATGATGGTAGAAGCTGCCATTTGAATAATTCACTATACTTTATATATGACAGGATGGGGTTAGAATAGAAACATGTAAACAATCCTAAGGTAAAATCTACGTTACTATCCCTGATACCCGCTCTTTATTACAGCCTCTAATTATGCAAACCACACTGTTTAATTGAAGTGTAAATTACTCTAATGTACATAATCTCTGAATTCAGCCTTCTGTTTTCATTCATTTTGCATGACCCTTGCATTCTGAAGGAGGTCTTAATTAGTGTTATAGGAGATAGACTGACAGCAAGTAATGTTATTAGCTGGTGCAACAAGAACAGAACATAAATGTAAGTCATGTGTCACATCTCTAGATTTCACCTCATCAACTTTGAGACTGAGCTCCATTATGCATCTGTGCTCTTCAAGTAGAGAGACACCCTAACTGTGCTAGCACTTTAATGCCAAATGAGCTGGCATAATAATATTTGTTATACAATTTGATATACCCTTTATATGCTGGACTGGCACTCTGAACTCTGCTTGTAGTCTGTTGAAGGCAAAAAGAAAAATACAGATAAACTGTTGTATCACACTCCTGCTAGATTTGTCTATCAGGACTTTAAATCACTGATTTTAAGCTGCTTCTCTGATTCAAGCTCTGCATGACCCTCCCTCTCTCTGCTAATTGGGGCAGGATCCTCTGGAAGCTGCCTCTTAGAATCATAGAATCGCAGAATCATAGAATAGTTAGGGTTAGAAAGGACCTTAAGATCATCTAGTTCCAACCTCCCTGACATAAGCTGGGACACCTCACACTAAACCATGTCACCCAAGGCTTCATCCAACATGGCCTTGAACACTGCCAGGGATAGAGCATTCACAACCTCCCTGGCCAACCCATTCCAGCATCTCACCACCCTCACAGGAAAGAATTTCTTCCTTATATCCAATCTAAACCTCCCCTGTTTAAGTTTTAACCCATTACCCCTTGTCCTATCACAGCAGTCCTTAATGAAGAGTCCCTTCCAAGCATTCCTATAGGCCCCCTGCAGATACTGGAAGGCTGCTATGAGGTCTCCACGCAGCCTTCTCTTCCCCAGGCTCAACAGCCCCAACTTTCTCAGCCTGTCCTCGTATGGGAGATGCTCCAGTCCCCTGATCATACTCGTGGCCCTCCTCTGGGCTTGTTCCAGCACCTCCACGTCCTTTTTATGTTGAGGACACCAGAACTGCGCACAATACTCCAGGTGAGGTCTGACGAGAGCAGAGTAGAGGGGCAGGATCACCTCCTTTGACCTGCTGGTCATGATTCTTTTGATGCAGCCCAGGATATGACTGGCTTTCTGGTCTGCGAGTGCACATTGAAGCCAGCTCATGTTCATGTTCTCATCGACCACCACTCCCAAGTCCTTCTCCACAGGGCTGCTCTGAATCTCCTCTCTGCCCAACCTGTAGCTGTGCCTGGGATTGCACTTGGCATGGTTAAACTTCATGAGGTTGGCATTGTCATTGGCTTTGTGCCATCGGCAAACTTGCTGAGGGTGCACTCAATCCCACTGTCCATGTCAGCGACAAAGATGTTGAACAAGACCGGTCCCAACACCAATCCCTGAGGGACACCACTCATCACTGATCTCCAGTCAGACACTGAGCCATTGACCACAACTCTTTGCATGCGGCCATCCAACCAGTTCTTTATCCACTGAAGCCAGTTCTTTATCCACTGATATTAGGAAAGGCAGTTTGGAACTGTTGAGAATAGGTCACCTTTTTCCATTTCTGATTTTTTTAAATGCATAGTGATATTATTATTGTTATTATAATCATCATGATCATTACTAATCAGTAAGTGTTCTGGAGCTCAATGATACAGGTATTTTTGTGTAGAGAAAGTTATTTATTTATCAATGACCAACCTACAGCACTCCTGGCTGTTTTTTTTCACGTGTTACTCTAGTCTTTTTGAGGAGACAGCAAGTAGGAACAGAGGAAGCAAAGAAGGACAGTAAATAAGGAGAATATTTCATTTCTGGCTTGAACCCGTATTTGCAATGCTTATAACTCAGTAATAAATGTTTCAGGAAGTACTTTGTTTCTGCATAAGTGCTTTTTTAATCTGTTGTTAGAAGCAAGGTGTGTTATAAATTGGCTGTTTCTGAGATGTATGTGATACTGTAAGAGTAAAGTAGTTCACAGAAATTTCTATAATGGAATTTGTTAATGTTCTGAAGTTTCCCACTTGTTTCACAGTGGGACCACCTGAGCAAGAAAGGATATAAATGAAACCTTCTTTAGACAGCTGAAGAAAGCCTCAAGATTAGAGGCCTCATTCGCTAATCACAGGCAATTTCAGTCTCCTTGAGATCTGCTGGAAGATCAGTGTTCATAGCTCAATGCAAATGATGTAGGTCTGTGCCTTACCTCTGAGGTCTTGATCCTTCAGGCAGGATTTGAGGAACCTTAACATACATAAATCCACAAGACCTGATGAGATACATCCCAGGGCCCTGAAGGAACTGACAGATGTAGTTGCCAAGCCACTCCAGTGAAAAGATGTAAAATGAAGTAAGAAAATTTTTGTACTCAGTAGCCAAATCTGCCCTAGGTTACTAGCCAGCCAGCTTGTGTGGTTCTGTTTCTAATAAGCCATATGCCTATTGGAGTGTATTTGGAGGCATGGGTTTAAGTAGGGTTAATCTGATGGATAAGACTGGGTAGGGTACTGGTATGTAAAAGATTGGATTTACTAATTTCATAGCTCAGGGAGGAATGTGTTTTTCTGATGGATGTAAGCATTAACCACATGAAAGATCTCTCTTATTCTCTCAGTTGGTGCTTCTGAAATGCTACCATCTCTGAACAGCTCACAAATTTCCTTTTGTATGTGATGTGATTTTCTTTATTCTTGTTCCCTTAATTGTAATTCTTCTTCAAGCAAAAAAGGAGGCCTCTCTCATCTGTGAAAGGTATCTGTGAAAGAATTTGAAGGCCAGGACTGCCTTTTCTCTGGCAGCTAGTTATCTTCTCTAAGTAGTCTGCTTTGTATCCCAGTCTTGCTTATTGTTCTGAGTCTGTATCTTCCCATTTTCAATTGGTGGGATTCTCTCTCGCTGTTTTCTAAATGTCAGTATTCAGTGATAGTTAGTGTGTCTATTGACACAGTTGGCCTTTTTTTCAGGCACCCTTGGTTTTGTTTTTTTTTTTTCAAATTGTTTTAGCTTGGCTTCTTTAGCAGAGCGGGGAACATAATATAAAGGGCAAGCTGAAAAATATATTCTTAAGGTATGTACCGTATTGTCTGTATAATGTAAAGATCTTAGCACTGAAATTGTTAACCAGGAAAAGAGTATGTGAGAAATAAGTTTTGCTGTAGTGTTGTGTGTGAATTTGAGTTAAACTTCCAATGTCTGTTCTCTTTACGTTCTGGTGAGGTGTGTATCTGTAGATATTGCATATATATTAGAAGAATTCACTGTATGTTAATAAAATGAAAGAGTTCACAGTCTTAAGTGATCAGCTTATGCTGTTTACTACTGAAAGAACATGGTTAGTATTCAAAAATTTCACCAGCAAATCTTTGTGTAAGTAGATACTTTCAAGTGCTACGCTTTGCAGCAGGCTGGCAATATTGGAACATTACTCTGCAGTGGATTGCTGTAATTATCATAATTGCCATTACCTAATCAAAGAATGGACTGACACTCATTTGTGCTCAACTTCCTCTGAATCTTTTGTCTAGTCTGTCTCTTTCATTTATCAGATAGTGAGCTCCACACATCAACACTTTTGATAGATGGTATATGCTTGTGGAGTCTAGGAAAGGAATATATTATTGTCAATGCTAGATGAAGAAACTGCATACACTTAAGTACTAATGCCTCATAGTTGGAGGTTTGAGGTAAAATTTTGTTAGTTTCTGCTGAATGATTCCTAATATTAATATTAAATATACTTGCTGTTTTGATATACCAAAAAAAACATAAAGAGGTAGAACATAAGCTATTTGCTCAAATCAGAGAAGATATAACAAGTTAAAATTAATAATAGTTTTAAAAGTAGATTAGATTTTTGCTGCTCCAAGTTGTCTTTGCATTTTGGTTCACTTCAAAAGTGATGTATGACCTGAAGTAAGGACTTACCAATGTATTCAGTACTTGCAGAGATATGGGAATGATTCATACTGCTGAAAAAAATATTAATTGAAATGAGCAAGGGTAGTTGTATGAAGGAATGTTTATGCAATGCATACAGCACAAGAGATAGATACAGGTTCATTTTACATTTGTGGAGAGATAGAAGCTATTTAAAATGAAAGCACCTTTGAGCACCTTCTCTCATAATTTTTATATGTCAAGTATTAGTAGTTCCATCACAGTAACAGGAGACATGCCAAAAGAATCTCTGCTGGGAAAAAAGAAGCAATTGAGGTGTGTGTATATGTTTATGTGTGAGAGCTTTCATAGTTTGTTGACTAGAATAAATACCCGATATAAAGTAATGAATTTGTACATTGCGGCAAAAAGTGAGATGGAGGCCTGTATTGTCCAAAATTTCTGTTCATCCTCACAAATATATGTAATAAATGATAATGTAATAAATGTATATATATTTGTATATTGGAATATTGTTGCATGAGTCATTTTGAAATGCAGAAATGACTGGTGTATGCACAAGAGAGCATTTTTATTTACCTGTACAGCTGCCTATGGGGGGGGGGAAACCAAAGTCAAGTTGTTAAATATAAGTTAGCTATTGTAAACACAGTAGAATATTCTGAGTGAGTTTAATCTCTTTGATTTATCTAAACATCAAAATGAAAAGCAAAGATAGTTCTGCCTGTCTTTTCGGTGGAATGAATGCACCTCTAAACTGAAGGCAATTTGACCATTTCTTCTATATTTCTGTGTTAACTGCAAAGTGAATTTTTATCATTCATACTTTTCCCTACTGTCTTTAAAGAGGATGACCATCAGGCTAACCTGCATTTGTCTGCATTTGGGTTCTATGAATTCCACCAGTTTATGAAATTATTTATGCCATCCGTTGTGTTTTACTAGAGTACAAATAAAATTCATAGAATCCTGAATGAGCTGGAGCAAAGAACCTCTGCTGTTGATAAGTAGATATGAGTACTTTTTCTGAATATATTGATGTTTTGAGCTGCCTTAGAAGTAACATCTAGACTAGTAAATTAAATAGTGCTATGGATTATTCCCAGGCACTGCAGTTTGCTAGCTTGTGATGTCACATTGTTAGAACAGCCACTGGCCCACTTTTGCCCTGTGCCAGCTAGTATCTTTTCCAAACAATTCCTGCCTATTGTTCAGGAATTAGCATGGGTTAGTGACTGGTCCCTGTAGGCAGTCTGATTGAAGCCATCTTCATGAAAGACAGCTTGGTAGTACAGGTGCCAGTTCAGTGCCAACTGGCCTCAGTGCCAGGGAACAACCCCAATCCCATTTAATTGACTAGTTAAAGAGACATCTATAAAATACTGCTGTTGTTATAGTAACGAAGATTGACCTTTCTGCACTGCAGTTGGTGTGCTATATATGTAGTCCACAGGAAAAGATTAAAGAAATAAGTTTTCAGCACACCTTGCCAAAGACCCGTTATCTGTTCTGAAGCTGTTACCTGCTCTGTGCTTTCTCGAAGATGGCAGCTTGTGTTTTCCTTCTTGAAGACAGCAGCTTTTTGGAAAGGATGCCTTTACTTCATAGCATTGGTTTAGAAATCTGACTTTCCATGATACAAAAATGATGCCTTACTTTTTTTTTTTATTATTATTATTTTTAACTGAATTCAGACCTGACCAGGTTCTAGCCTAATCAATGTTTACTTGCTTATCTGTCTCAGTGTTTCCTGTTTGAGGAATTCATTCTTTTTCTCTTCAAGTATGTTGCCATGTCATGCTTACAGTGCAGAATGAGTTATTCCATTCCCACATACCTGAGTATTAGTACAGTGTACTTGAAGCATATAGGTACAAAGATTAAAAACTTTAAATCCTTTACTGGTAAAGCTATTAAAAAGTAAGCAAACTTTATTTTTCTGATAAGCAAAAATAAGCTTGCATGTTTATATCAACAGTTGTGTTCTGTTTTAGTTAAATTCTAAAGTGCTGTTTGCCAACTGAATGAAACGCTGATACATTAGAAATGCAGTATTTGTAAGAGTCAGAACAATGTCAAAGTAATTTATTAAGTAATTCAGTGAATCTCATTTCCAAAGTATGCAGGCTTTCCTACCAGGAAGAAAAGTCTGTATTCTTTTTTCCAAAGTAACGTTAAGAAGTCAATACATTTAGCAAAAGCAGAATTTAAATCATCTCAGTCTTGATATTTAAACTGAATTTTTCCTATATCACTTTCTGAGGTTGCTTGTTTGGTGTGAAGGTTCATAGTGATCAATTACATGATTTATAAGGAAAAGCCAGTATCTTGCAAAAACATATAACATTTGAATATTTTTTTTTCCCAAGAAAAGTAAAAAGGAAATGTTATGGGTTGCTTTTAAGAATGTCTTTAAAAAGAAGGTCTGTAAAAAGTTATTTCTTTAGTGTTTAAAAAGTCTGTCAAACACTCACTGATAAAGATCAGCATTATTTTTTATGTGGACAGTACTTTTGAAGTATTTTGTTCCCTCTGCTTGTATTAACAGTTGCATTATTGCTTTGCATAGGAAACTGAAATGGAAGTATAAGCTTCATGAGAGAGAGAGTGAGAGAGCTGTGGAATTGTTTCCCTGCTTTTAAGTGGTTCCAGAGAGACTGGTGCACTAGGAACAGAGTACAAACTGGACTAAATATTTTAACTGCAAGCAAGGAACCTGGGGAGAAGTGAGACTGGGTGGAAATATATACACTTCTGATCTCCCCCTAGGAATTTTTACAGGAAATGGGAAGTGTAGTTAGCAGCTAAAAGCCTAAACACTTTCTGAAATCTTTGTTGGGTATAAGTCTAAATATTGTTATAAGACCTTGGGAAATAACTCAAAGGTAAAGTTGTTTTCTGTAGTTTGTTTGGAGGAGACTGTTGTAAAGTTAAGTTCAATGACAGTTCAAAGTCGAGAAAAGTCAGGCTGAAAGCCAGTCTTCATACTGAGAAATTCCTAAAAAAAGTCTTCTTTCACCAAAAAATTCCTTGTACCAGAAGTTGCACATCTCTTTCTGAGATAGTGTTTCACAAAGAGGAGCTAGAATTTGCATTGTCATTTTTGTTTCCTGAATACCATTAGTGCATTTCTTCCACACGAATTGCTACAATTTTTTTAAGTAATAGGCCCATGAGTTCAAATGTTCTGCCCTTTCCTGGCAGTCTTCATTTGTCCAGTGCTCAAAACACTTTCAGCAGACAGCTTTGTCAGTTATGTTTGTTAGAAAGATTATTTTGTGGCACACTTGGAGGCTGGTGTTTGCTTTTGTCTGTTGACTTTTTAGTTTGTCATCTAAATCACACTTCAGAAAGCAAATAAACCACAACATAACCACCCCCAAAATAAGTACTTCTGATTAAATTATGATTTTTGCGAAATGTGCTCTCCAGTTCTAAAATTGAAAGCTTAGTGGTGGGTAAAACGAAACAACACAGCTATCATACAATTACAGAGGTTTTCAGAAAGATAGACAAATACTAGATCTAAGAAACTGCTCTCTTAAAAATATTACTACTTGCTGAATCTAATACCTCTGAGACATGGAGGCAGAGAAGGGCAGACAAATGAGATACTAAACATTGATAGTTTTATTTTAAACTTTGGGGTTTTTGTTTGGTTGGGTTTTGTTTGTTTTTTCTCATGTGTCAGAGTCATGGTTTTAAACACCAAGTATCTGAAGACGTGCTGTTCCTTATTTTTTCTGAAGTGCAGTATGTACATCCTTCCTGGTTTTTTGTATTAAAATTATTACTAGCTACCTTACTTACTTATTATAAATCAATTGTTGCCAAAATATCTGTTTCAAAGTAACACCACTGTAACAATGAACGTTTTCAGAATGTTTTGGGAAGTATGGGGTACCTTTCTCTACCAGTTTACTCATGAATCTTTTACCTGCATCTTCTGCCTCCTTTGTGCAGACCAACTTTGAAACTATGTGTTTGGGGTTAATTTTCACTATTTGCTTGCTATACATGCCTTCTCATTGTGAAAGGTGCCCATTTTGTAACTATGGCAGCATTGTGCATTCTTGGAAGGCTGTAGAACATACACAGACAAAAAATTCCTTCTAACTGGGTTATGAACCCAGCCTGTTATTTCCTGCTAGGGATGTGTTTCCAAACATAAGGCAATGATTAAGAATAGACGTTGAATAGAAACCTGGAACATAGCACCTTCTTTCAAATTTAGAGATTTCTCTTCCTCAATGACCTTTGTTCTCATTTGCAGTGTGTGAAGATGGCAACCTTACCACACCTAACAACTTGCAAACAGTTTTACTTCATGTTATTGCCAGTAGATGGCATTCTTTATATTAACTAAATAACAACTTGAAACTTCTTTGTTTCTTTGGGGGGCAGCAGGGAGGGAAAGGTATAGACATTTGCTTTTCAGAGTATTCATGGGGATCATGCATACATTCTATTTTGAAATGTTTAATGAAATTACTTACTTCAGTTCAAGAAAGCAATATTACCTTTTTAAAAATTAAAGTAATTTCAGATTCATTTAATGATGAAATACAACTGAGTTAGTAATTTTTACTTGGGGTGATGAAGAGGAAAGGATTTTTCTTTTTCTCTTTTGGAAGATAAAACAATATTTAATGGAGGGCTTATAGTTTCATAGAATCATAGAATACTTAGGGTTGGAAAGGACCTTAAGATCATCTAGTTCCAACCTCCCTGACATAAGCAGGAACACCTCATACTAAACCATGTCACCCAAGGCTTCATCCAACCTGGCCTTGAACACTGCCAGGTATAAAGCACTCACAACCTCCCTGGGAAACCCATTCCAGTGCCTCACCACCCTAACAGGAAAGAATTTCTTCCTTATGTCCAATCTAAACCTCCCCTGTTTAAGTTTGAACCCGTTACCCCTTGTCCTATCTCTACAGTCCCTAATGAAGAGTCCCTCTGCAGCATCCCTATAGGCCCCCTGCAGATACTGGAAGGCTGCTATGAGGTCTCCATGCAGCCTTTTCTTCCCCAGGCTGAGCAGCCCCAACTTTCTCAGCCTGTCTTCATACGGGAGGTGCTCCAGTCCCCTGATCATCCTTGTGGCCCTCCTCTGGGCTTGTTCCAACAGCTCCATGTCCTTTTTATGTTGAGGACACCAGAACTGCACACACTACTCCAGGTGAGGTCTGACGAGAACAGAGTAGAGGGGCAGGATCAAGTCCTTCGACCTGCTGGTCACGCTCCTCTTGATGCAGCCCAGGATACCGTTAGCCTTCTGGACTGCGAGTGCACACTGAAGCCGGCTCATGTTCATTTTCTCATCGACCACCACCCCCAAGTCCTTCTCCACAGGGCTGCTCTGAATCACTTCTCTGCCCAACCTTGCACTTGGCATGGTTAAACTTCATGAGGTTGGCATCAGCCCACCTCACAAGCGTGTCAAGGTCCCTCTGGATGGCATTCCTTCCCTCCAGCGTATCCACCGAACCACACAGCTTGGTGTCATTGGCAAACTTGCTGAGAGCGCACTCAATCCCAATGCCCATGTCAGCGACAGAGATGTGCTTTCATTCACGAAAATTCCTTAAGATATATTTGTTCTGCCCTATTGCTTGCTGTCTGCAAAACCTACAGACTATAGACATAACTATTTTTATTGTAGTAGATCTGTAATTACCTGAGGCAGAGCTGGGGGAATAACCCAGCAACCTGAGTCCAGGTGTAGTTTATAGATCACTAGCAGTTTTATTTACTTATTTACATATTTGAATGCTTACTCCAAAGACCACTAGTTAAGAAGGAGATCTATACTTGCAACAGAGTTTTTTTCACCTGTTTTGATGGATACAAAAATAAGACAGCTGGAAGCTAACAAGATTTTTATTGGAATAGTCATATTGGTATCCATGACCTTTGTAATGATAAATATGAAACTGAAGTGTAAAAGATATTTCAAGATCTACTGCATTTGAAAATGTATTGTATATTCCACTGCATAAGCCAGATATTGATCCCTGTGGCTTTTGAATGTGTTGAATGTTTATTTCACAGACACCAACCAGTAAGTAGGAGCCCTCCTGAGGCTGTGTGTGCTAGAAGTCTAATGTCCCATGCTGGGGGTTCAATATGCTCTTGCATGTGAACTTAGTGCATCAATTTGTGCCTGTACAACTGCCATTTACCCAGGTGTGAGCTTGAGCTGAGTTTGAGCAGCCTCTCAAATTCTGGGTAAATGGAGGAGGTACTACCAAATGTAGAGCACTTCCAGATGCAACTATTGATGCTGGCTATATACCTGCTTAAGTAATAAATTCATATCAGCAATAGCTTTGTTTCTAAACCTAGCCTTTGAATGACAGTGATTTTCAGCCCTTAATAGCATACAAAAGAGTCAAACTGAAGTTGGAAGATCCTGTATCTCAGTAGGTCAACTGACCTACATAGGCTTATGCCTTGTAGCACTGAAGAAATAAAATAGAATTTTACCTTACTGCACATTTTTGCTGTGTGAAAAAGAACAACTGTGTTATTCTGAGAACTATTAGTGACCTGGTTGCAGTGGTAATTCCTATCATGATCCCGTAGTTACAGGACCAAGTTGAGAGCCAGGAAAGAACAAAAGTATTTTGTTTATGATTATGGACAAAATATCCACGGAAGGAATAGTCAGGTCATCAATAATGCTGTGTTACCCAGAGGTAATTCCATTTATACGGTCTTCATCGGAAATGTCTTTCATAAGCACTGCTTCCTTAGTGAATATACTGCCAAATGAATTTGTCCCAAATACTACCTCACCACATAAGGAACTGCATTAATTTTATATAGCTTAAAGAGTAAGATACTTGCCCTTCTCTGCGTAGAGGTTCAGATTTTTATGCAGAACACACACTAAAACATACTTGAAGGGTAGCTCAAAGTATCTCCTACCCTTTAAAATCTCATATAAGCTATAAGTGGACTTTGAAAGTAAAAGGAATAAATGGAAATCAGAAACATCACGAACATATGCAAGCTTATGTTTTCATGAATGTAATGGCATACTGGAATTCTCTTTGCTTCATATATGTTAAACTAGAGGTGCACTTTAGTCTTTGTTGTGATTAGTAAATTAAATTTAGTTATCCTTAATCTATGCCTTCATCAAAAAGCACAGGCTACTGATCTGTTTTATCATTATTGAAATTATAATTAACTTGATCTGTCTTCAAATGTTATAAATCCTGGATCAATTCATTCAGATTTTTACCTCTAGTTGCATTTTTTGGACTTGTACCCAAATGAGTAATACTTCTGTTTTATTAGTTTCAGTATGTTTTAAGACTTGAAAGATGTTGCCATAACCAAGAAAGATGCTGATCTTTTTCACTTTTCTGGATGTAGAAAAAATTGGGTAGTTAGTCTGAACAGCCTGAAATTTATTTTCTATTAGCTATCTTTTTAGTTCATATCACAGATTCAAAGATATTTCTAGATACCTCATTGTGACCTTTGCTACTTATCCATTAGCAATTTGAATATGATGCACCGTTATCATCTAATACAGATATTTGCAAGAAATAATCAACATAGAGGCTTATTGGTCTCATGTGTGATGTATTGAATTCAATTATTGACATCTTTACATGCATTAGTCATAGGTGGCTGAGTTTTGACTGGAGATACCACAGTGATGTTGTGGTAAAAAATCTATTTGTCCATTTTTTGTGAGGATACAGATGAAGAATAATTGAATAATAAACAAGCAATGCTTGCTTTATAAACATATAAGTAATTAACAGAGAAAAAAAAGGGTAGGATAAATAGAGGTAAATCATAAGTGTAAATATGGCTTTATAATTTTTTAAGCCTTAACAGTTCTTTAGTGGCAGTGGTAACCCAGGAAAAGACAGGAAGAAAAAAAGCTCAGAAGAGACAGAAGGAAGGGTATTATGAGTATTGCTATAAATGCATTCATTAACGCTAGTACAGTTTTTCTTGAGATCTGAAATGTGCATAATCATGAATTGTGTCTAAATCAAATCAAGGTGGGCAAGAATCTGTCTCTTGTGGAATTATCAAGCATGCCAAACTTCATGTAATAATTGCAGTTCCATTCTTGGGTCATCTCAGTGAATATTAACAGTAGGTCATAGGAATTTCAGAGAAAACCTTTTTGACAGGCTGAGAGAGTTGGGTCTGTTCATCCTGGGGAAGAGAAGGCTGTGTGGAGACCTCATAGCAGCCTTCCAGTATCTGAAGGGGGCCTATAGGGATGCTGCAGAGGGACTCTTCATTAGGGACTGTAGTAACAGGACAAGGGGTAACGGGTTCAAACTTAAACAGGGGAGGTTTAGATTGGATATAAGGAAGAAATTCTTTCCTGTTAGGGTGGTGAGGCACTGGAATGGGTTTCCCAGGGAGGTCGTGAGAGCTCCATCCCTTGCAGTGGTCAAGGTCAGGTTGGACAGAGCCTTGGGTGACACGGTTTAGTGTGAGGTGTCCCTGCTTATGGCAGGGTGGTTGGAACTAGATGATCTTAAGGTCCTTTCCAACCCGAACTATTCTATGATTCTATGATGAATGTAGATATTCAGACACAGCAGGAACACTTCACCTTGCCATGAATTTTTCTGTGTTCAGCCCCCAGTGAAGGAGTTAAAAGTTTGAAAGGAGTTTTTGAAAACTGAGTGATTTACATGATACATTGACTGTGTGATTTTTTGTCATTGATGATAGTACCTCACACCGAAACACTTCTGCAATTATTAGGCAAATCATATGCAAACGTATCATTATTACAGCAATTTGGCAAGAACTTCTTGAAGAAATGTAGGTTGAATTATTTCCCCATGAGCATTTATTTCATCGAAAAAGGAACCCCCTGAAGGCATCCTACCTGTAAAGCTATGTAGAACTCCCTCAGCAGAACTCAAGTGCATTACCAAGCTGAAATTCAGTCTTGAATGTCTTCTGCACAAGGCACAAGTTATTTGGGATTCTGACAAAGGGGTTTAGAAACTGTAACGTGATCTCTGTAAAATATACAGAATTGCTTTTAGCATCACACAACCCTTACTGACATAAAGTAACTCCATGTAAAGATTGTAATCAGGTCCCTGACTGGCTTATTTACTTACTTCTGGAAGAAGACTGTATAATTATTCCAGTCTCCTGAGCTAAGCTTTGCCCTATGTTTAAAAAAAAGGAATGTAGCAATTATAGTGCAAGTCTTTAACTTCTGAACCTGAGACTCACTTTCTGTGAGTGCCTGTGCAACACTCAGCTCTTCACGGATACAAATTCTTACCTTGCACAAGCAAGCTGAAAGAAAATTAAAATAAAATTTTAAATTTGAATATTCAAAAATTACGGTGCCTATAAGCATCTACCTTAACTACAGCTAAATGGTCCATCATTTAAAATCTAGGTATGTTAATCCCCAGAGAAAACTTGGTGTTATGAAAGGTAGAATAGCCTTTTTCTATCTCCTAAGTGTCAAAAAGCCTCCTCCATCTGTGAGGAGAAATATTTCTTTCTTACAAGTTTTTAAGCAGAACAAATCATAATCACACTCCATTATCTAGAGGATGTATTGATCCACAATCCTTTTAAATGAATCTAGACAGTTATGTCACCTTGCTGGCTCACTTCAGTCAACATACAAACTGAAGAGTGTAACACTAAGCTACACAGACAAGGTGGAATAAAACTTGAAAATATCACAATATCAAATATGTGATGAGTCATTCCTATCAAGAACCACATTTACCACCTCAGAAAGAGCTCTTCAGAAACACAGCTATACTTATCATGTGACAAAATGACAGTCAATATACAATTCTGTATCAGTAAGCACCATTTATAAGTTTATTTAGTCTGAGTTATCATTTACACCTAAACCAGACTCATATTTAATTTAGTTATTACTTCCACTGGCTATGCTGACATGTCTAATCTGCATTGCAGCTAAGTCTAGCTGACCCAAATCCATCATTGTCTTATACCTGTGATAAAGAAATTAATCTTAAAAATTTACAAGTTAAACATAGGAGCAAGAAAACCTGCTGAATGGGAGAATGAACTCCAGTAGATCGCTTCTTTATTTCTTCTTGTTTATGTCATTCTAAGTATCTGCTTATTAGATCATCCTTGAAAGTTTGTCATCTGAGAAATGATCCACCTGATTTCAATAGAAACTGATACAACTTGCAAATTTACAGATGTACAAGGTTCCTACCCAAAAGACTGATGGTCTCTTCAAGATCCTCATAAGCCTCACTATGCCCAACAGTGGGAATCATAGAATCATAGAGTCATAGAATAGTTAGGGTTGGAAAGGACCTTAAGATCATCTAGTTCCAACCCCCCTGCCATAAACAGGGACACCTCACACTAAACCATGCCACCCAAGGCTTCATCCAACCTGGCCTTGAACACTGCCAGGGATGGAGCACTCACAACCTCCCTGGGCAACCCGTTCCAGTGCCTTACCACCCTAACAGGAAAGAATTTCTTCTTTATATCCAATCTAAGCCTCCCCTGTTTAAGTTTGAACCCATTACCCCTTATCCTATCACAGCAGTCCTTAATGAAGAGTCCCTTCCAAGCATCCCTATAGGCCCCCTGCAGATACTGGAAGGCTGCTATGAGGTCTCCACACAGCTTTCTCTTCCCCAGGCTGAACAGCCCCAACTTTCCCAGCCTGTCTTTGTATGAGAGATGCTCCAGTCCTCTGTAGTGAAGCACTAAAAAGAGTAATAAACAGCGCTATGAGCACTGAGGTCAGAGAAAGGAGGTGCTCCAATGCAGAGCAGACACCCATTGCAGCCCATGGAGGACACTCACTGAAGCAGGAGATAAGCATGAGGAGGAAGGAGTGGCAGAGAGGATCTGTTATGGACTGACTGGAAATTTCAGTTCCCCATCCCCTCATGTCACTGGCAGCAGAGGGGAAGAATCAGGAGTGGAGAGGTGAAGCTGAACATGGGAAAGGGCTAGAAGCTGTATAGTTTTAATGTTTGTGGTTTTGTTTCCCAGTATCCAAATTCATGATTACCTATCTAATTACTAGTATCATATATTAAATATTTTCAATTAACTAGTAATATTATTATAATTAAATTAATTTTCTCCAAGTTGGATCCATTTTGCCCACTGAATTTAGCTTTGAGAAGATAATCCACAGTTCAGATGTTTAGATTCCATACAGACATGTACTGGGGTCAATAGTTTCTATTTAATTTAAGAACAAAGCCATATCTTCAAGAAAGGCCTAATTATCATAGAATCAAAGAATCATAGAATAGTTAGGGTTGGAAATTACCCTGATTTGGAAGGTGAACACAGCACTTCCTCTGTTGGCATTCTGATGATTAAACACCTTAATTGCTATAACCATTTGCAATATAAATACTAAACAGTTTATTGATACTGTCTCAATCCTGTAAGAAAAATAGACAAGAACAATTTCTTTGGAAAGAGGAAAACTGGTTCCCTGCTCCCACAGAATCAGAAGTTCATGGTCATCAAATCTCAATTTCAGGAAAAATAAGCTTCATTCATACTACTATATTCATCTATGCATATGCTGCTAAACTAATGAATTTTTCTAGTGGTAGTTATCCTTAATCAAGAAGGAATCAAACCTCAGGATCCTTAGCTGGAATTTTGGGTGATAGTGGTGTTGGTGAAAGTGGATAGTGACTAGTAATACCTGATCTGAATGATCCAGGGAGGTAGAAGCACAAACTGCCAATACTTTACCATTAGCTATACTAATAACAAACATATAAATTTCTATAAACTTACACAATCATGAAAAAAATAGTAGCAGGGAAGATTCTTTTCAATTCTTCCACCTTTTCTTTTTACTACTTTATAATATTTTTTAAAAAAAAAGTCCTTGGAGGTAAATATTCCCTTTGTAAAGCTTTTCTATTTTAACCTGTGACAGCAGAATTTAGTAAAACTATCCTAGAAAAAAGCATCAGAGGATAGGCTAAGATAGTTGTACCTTTTTTCACAGGTAATAACAAACCTCTTAAGATGCCTTACTAAAAGAGAAAAAGTTGAAGAATTGAGACTTAAAAACCTTCCCTTCTTTTTCTTTTCATTTTTTCCCCAGCACCATCTACTTCATTAATAAAACACCAAAAGGTTGACATGATATTCTGGATGGTAATGATGTGACAAATGTGACAAGTGGGACTCATTCTCCATTCCAAAAGGCCTTATGTTGTAGTGTTTCTAATTAGACCTGTAGCAGAGTATACTACGCAATTTTTATACTTCTTACAGAGAACTAAATCACAAGACAGTTTTGTAGTTTTGCAGGTCGCTTCAAGGTAACATCTTGCTTCAGTCTGAGATAGCTCAGACCTCTCAGTTTTGCCTTCAAAGACATCACATTAATGTTAAGGAAGCATAAAATACTGCATGGTGGGTCTTTTAAGTGGCACTATTTATGTGAGAGGAGACACATAATGGCAAGCTAATGATTCTACCGTGTCTGTGTGTTTAATAAACCAAACTGATGTTTGCATTTAGGTGCTGCATTTAGTCACCAGCTATCTCTGGCTTAGTTTCAATTAATCTGTGATCATCTGTATTCTCTTGGTGCCTCTGATCTCCAATCAGGAGTTGGCAGCAGCATTTCTGTAAGCACTGTATGGCTATGTGGCAACAAGTGATGGCTCTTGTCTGAAGAGGTTTCTTGTTTTAGGAGGGACAGTTCTGTTGACAATGAATAATGGCATATGGGAGACAAAAGGGAACATTGCCTTCTCAGTGTTAGCTGAGATTTTAATTGTTATCTTGTCCTCTGTGTTATCAATTATGATGTCGTTTTCTCTGCTCTGGGGTTCAACAAAAAATACAATTAATTGTGAAACCTGATATTCCTCAGTAAGAAATACATAATCAGATTCTTAAAAACAGCATCAAAGAATATTTTGAACTTTTAGCCTGAAATACTGAGTAAAACTTACTTCACTGCCTTTAGTGGGGCATCAGTTCTAGTAGTTAGGCCAGATGTGACCTGGATGAAAAATTTTATCACAGTTATTTACCTGCTCATTTTATTCATACTTTGAAAGCTTCTATCAGCTGCTTTGAAGAGGACTTTGTGATACTGTAAAGAACAGGAAAAAAATCAAAATAAAATGCCAACTCTAAAATTATTTAATTTTTTAAGTGCTATTTGCTAGCAGCCTTTCAGCTTATCTTCATTTCACAAATGCAAAGTGCAAATGCATCAATGGCAATGACATTTACAATTCAACCCATAGCATCAGTATATTCAAAATCATACAGAAGATTGCATATTCATGGCTGCATTCATAACACTGCCCATATTTATGGCTGTATTTTATTTCTTAGAAGTCAGTGAGAACTGCCTACACCTCTTAAATTTTTGATCTTCCTCTGAAGGTGCTGATCTTTCTGATTGTTGATTGATTTTCTTTGAGAGGAAGAATATTTTGAGAATAAAAGAAGGCAAGGAGCGATTGTTATTTTCTTCTCTTTTTTTTTGTTTTGGTTTTTTTTTTTTGTGGGTTTTGGGTGTTTTGTTTTTGTTTTTGTTTTTGTTTTTTTTTATTTCAATATTTATTATTACTTTTCCTTTGTTTTTCCCCTCTTAAAAGTTTACCTCTTTGATACCTGGACCTAACTTCTGGGAAAATAAAAAATAGAAGGCACAAAACTTATGCATGTATTCCATAGCCAAGTTGTTTGGAGCAGAAATATCTAAGCCTATTTACTAGTTGTTCCTACTGAAATTACTTATTTCTTTTTTCTTTTTTCTTTTTTTTTTTTTTCTGAATAACTTTTAAAGCTACATTTGTTTTCCCAGCTATTTCAGACACATCCTGCAGATACTGCTAATTAAGAGCCAACTACTGGTTGGAGTTTCCCTCAGTGCTTTCCACTGATTTGTTTTTGTTTATGATGTATTTTGTTTGCTTCATTTCTGTGATACGTTTGTGCAGTCTTATTTAGCCTTCAGATCATCAAGTTACTGGAGCATCAGTGCATACTGCATGAAAAGAAATGAGTCATTCACCCATACCAAATCTTTTGTTTCCTCAGCTGATTGAAGGGTTCAATAAATTACTGTGGTTCATAATGACTATAAAAGTTAAACACTATTTTTATCTATTCAGCTGTGTTTTAAATACAGCATTGGGATCTATCATTCTGTCATGGAGAGAGGCTCTGGAAGCATTTGACAACTTATAATCTTTCCTCCTTCACATATTCATGAGAGAGGAAGATTATGCATGCAAGCAATAACTTTACACATTAATTATTGAGTCAGGAAGGCCATAACTTCATGAAAGACAATGCACAGAAATGCTTCGATTTGAAGAAAAGATAAGTCCAAGTGTAAAAATCCTGAGGTTTGAATAACAACAGATAATTTCCTGTCCTTCCTCCTCTATCCCTTATCTAAGTTTCAGGCTAGAATATCTATATTATGAAAAGTCCCTAAGGAAGAACAGAAGTGAGCAGCAGGCGATACAGCTGTTCATTAGGCTCATTAATGTGTTTGGGCAGTGCCTAATTGGTGCCCATTTCAGGTGGTGTGATGAGATCCATCTCTCAGTTGATTCAGTTGTGTTTCTTAGGATGCTGGAAGAAGTCAGCAGGGCCAAGACCTTTTAGCTTTCTACACTTTGATATATTACTTTCTTCCCGGAAAGAATACAGAGCCAGCCAGTTACGTTGTGTGAACCATGCAGCATGAATGGTAGGCTTCTAGTACATCCTCCTCTCTTCTTTAATACCTTCTTGTTTGACTTAATGAATCAGTGCACCCATCTCAGTATGTCAAACAGCACTGAAGTAGTCCTTTTATTTGTTCATGGCTGTTGGTGAACTACTAACTCCAAGTAATTCAACTGGCTGTATTTTGCACTCATTCTTAGGCTATTGATGCTTTTTTGATGCTAGTACTTATAATTCAGCCTGGTATTATGCAGGAATAATTCACTGAAATAATTTGTTTGAAAGGGAGAGAGAAAAACACTTCTATTGCCCTTTCATCTACACGTTGTAACATAGAAATAGCACTTGGCAGGAGTTAACCTGTGCTATTGAATAATCTTTTGAAGATTAAAAAATGGAGCCATACTGAGCAATTCAAGTGACATTTGGATATGAAGCTTCCCACAGCCCTTTTTTTCAGATAACATGGACTAGATATGAAATGAATTTAGTGCAGAATAAAAGATAGATGTTGTCTTTAACCTAAACAGTCTTATGTTAAATATTAAACCACAAAGGCCCTGTGGCTTAAGGTCATAAATGTTCCATTTCTAGGAATTTTAGCTCTTTTATCTGTATTGCATGAGATAAGAACAAAGCAGTTACAGGTATCCATATATGTTTATATGTATGTAAGTGAATGAACATGGTAGCAATAACACTATTACTGTTAAATAAATTGTTCTGTGTTCAACTATAAGATATTCTGCTATACGAAACAGACCCAAGTAGGGGGATCTGGGTTATGTTGTTTGGAATTCCTAAGCACTTTTGAGGCTTTTTCTCACTGTCACACTTGTTTTGCCAGAAATTGTATTAATGGCTCCTAAAATACACATAATTATTTTATTTTTTTTTTTTTTAATTTTAATTTTTGAGAAGGTGTGCATTGATGTGCTTTGAACCTGTCTTGGTACAAACCAAGCATCCCTCATAGATTCATAATGACTTTTTATGTTTCTTCGTAGTTGTAGACTTTAAATAATGCTATTCTAAGATTTTGGGTTGTTTTCATATGATGTGATATGATATTATAAATACTTTATTTATTATATTTATTATATATTTATTATTTGTTATACACCAGAGTTACTCTCAACAAAGCACAGAAAAATGCATTGTTTAAAAGATACAGAGCAAGTTTGAAAACCAGAGAATTTTCATCAGCTTGAAATTGTTTCACACCTGTCTTCAACCCATGTCATTTGCTTTAGCAAAATGTATTTTACTTGTAGGCTGCCCTGTTTTTGACCACCTTCTCCTAGAATTCCCCTGTTCTTCACTTAACTTTGCATTCAAGTTGTTGATGGGCTTTTCAGCTTGCTGCCTTGTTAAGCACCATAAGGATGCTTGTCCTCTTGGATTTCTTTGAGTAACCTTTTGTGGTGTTTGGAATTCAGTCTAGCCTATGTATGCTCTCACACAACATTCCCACCATATCCAGGTGCCTTTCAGTTGCCTTCTAAGCAAAAGTGCTACCACTTGAGACCTGCTCTTTTTCTCATCATTTCCCAAAGGAAGAGTGTTTTGTTTTGAGGAGGTGGATTGATGTTTTATGTTAGATGTTAAAAAAGAACTACACCTTATCCTCCCAGCAGAAAATGGTAATTTGTGTAGCAGTCTTCATGCTCTGTAAATTTTTGTTTTCTAATTGCAGATCTGCCCCTGAGAATATCTCACTGCAGTGTAGATCGGATTTTTTTTGTTTGTTTGCTTTTGTTTTGTTTTGTTTTGCATAGAAAGTACCTTTATACCTAATCTGGATTTGATATTTTACTGTAGAGCTTGTGCTAGAGCTTAAGGCAAACCATCAGGTATTATGGTCAGTGCTACTGATGAAGTCAACTACAAATACAAGTTCAGCAGGTGAAGGGATTGAGAACAGCCTTGAGGAGAATGACTTGGGGTTGCTGGTTGCCAATAAGCTCAACATGATCATCTTTAAAATGATTCTTTTAGATGATCTTTGAGGTCTCTTCAAACCCAAAACATTCTATGATTCTTTCCATAAAACAAAAAAACCCCAAACCTGTGAGGGTGGCCACACATTGGAAGAGGTTTCCTAGAGATTTTGTGTGGTGTCCATCCTTGCAGTCATTAAAATCCCAGCTGGAAACAGGTTAGCCTGCTGTATGTCATGGTGGTCTCAACAGAAGGGTTGGACGAGATGATGCCAAGGGGTGTGTTACCACATCTACTGTTCTGTGATCCTCATTAATTGCGCTGTTACTCATATTAGCAGAAAAAACTTTCCCACAAGGACACACAAATCTGTTCAGTTTTGTAGCATTGATTCATGGCAACAGTTTCATTTTCCTATCAATACAAATTAATTAATTTCAATTACAGATAACTTATTGCAGGTTTACGGGACAGCAGTACTAGACAGTCCATCTCTTCTAATGTCAAATGTTGTGATTTCATGGTACAAGGCTAACACATGAGAGTAGTGTGGCTCATGTGTTCTAATGAAAAAGAAAAGCAAAGAAACTGTTCTCTATGTACAAATACTTCTGTTAAATTATGTTCTTCGGCATTGCCTTTTCAATTTGTGTAACTTGTACATAGGAATTAGGGGGACACTCATCATGTTGCTACTCATTAACTTGTCCCCTTGCAGCAGGTAATCCCTGTGATTGCCTGGACTTCCTTGGGAAGAGAACACTGATGGCAAGAGGAGAGTTAAAGGGATATGTTCAGAGAGCTGCTGCTTCTGCGTTTCACATTCTGCAAGAGTGCATCCCTTGTTGGCTAGTTTACTGTTCACTTAGGGATAACTAGTGAGGTCTCTCTAACTGAGATATTTAGAACTATGGGCATGCTTAAAAAATGGTTTATTTTCGTTAAAAATCTATCTGCAGAATACAAATACATGAGCTTCTACAGAGCCTGAGTTCCAGCCACATGTCCCTAGTTTCCATGCACATCTAATCAAGGGCTTTGGATGGTATATATAGCTGTCTAGGAGTTAATAAGATTCTTGAAACCAATACATCATTTCATTTGGAGCACAGGCCATGGATGGGCTCAAAGCTCTTCAACATTGCTTAGGGTTTGTCTGTAGAGTCTTCTACAGAAAATCCTGATTTTTTGTGGTCTTGCATGGGTTTTGTGTATAGAAGAAACCTGTATCAATCTGTACTGCAATTTTTTAGCTTAAAGTCTTTTTGGAGGAAAGAAAAGTGCCCATGAAAATAACTGAATTTGCAGTATAAAACTAGAAACATGGAATCAGAATAGTTTGAGTTGGAGAGTTCTAGATGACTTTTAAAAGTCATCCAGTCCAACCCAATATCTATGTGGGACAGGTTGATCAGGTTGCTCAAGCCCCTCTCCAATCTGGTCTGAAATATTTCCAGGGATGGGCCATCTACCACATCTCTGGGCACCCTGTGCCAGTGCCTCACCACCCTCATAATCAAAAAATATTCTTTTATCTAGCTTGAGTCTACCCTCTCTTAGATTAAAACCATTACCCCTCATGCTATCAAAATGTTGCATTGGGCATGTCTCTTAACATTTGGGGTGGGGTTTGTTGGGATTTGTGTGCTGATTTTATTGGTCTTCTGAACATTAAACTTCTGGTTAGCAGTGGTGGCTTTTTTAAGGTAAACCTAGATACTAAAAGTGTGAGGACCTTGTATTGTTTTATAGATATTTCTTTTATTGTATAAATTGTTTGGTTTGTAGATAGTTTTCACTTGTGTAGTGAAATTTCTTGGGGAAAAATAGGTTTTTTTTTTATTAATTGCAGCTATAAATAAAGTAGTAGAGAAGTAGAGATGGGTACAGTGTTTCCTGTTGTGCTCTTTGAGAGAATGAGTCATTCATTTAAGTACCAGTGCTGATAACAAAGGCTTCAGGGAAAATACTAAATTCTGTCATTGTGATCTGCCTGTGCTCAGGCTCCTGAGCCTGAGATTGACATTCCCAGCCTGACCAGGTCTGCTGCAACACAGCCTGCTCTGGCAGTCTCCTGTTGCTGCTCTGCCTGCTGACCCCCTTTCTCATCATAACTTCTGGGAGCCAAACTCTGCACGGCAGACAGACCCAATGTCTCTGGCAGTGATGCTGAGATGCATGCAGCCTTATTGTTAGAGAGGAGGCAGAGCTTCTGCGTCTTGGGAAGGAAGCAAAAGAGTGACTGACTGTTTAAAACAAAGGCTTCATTTCTGCGAGTGTGTGCATGTGTGCGCTGCAAGAGTTTTGACATGTTATGCATGCTACTGATGTTAATGGTACATGTGGTTGCTGCTTATTTTCAGCTGATGTCTCCACTGCTCTTTTTCCTCTCACAGCTGAGTATCAGTTTCTGCCCTTGTGTGATCTAGAGTTACCACACCCTATAACTTATGCCTCCCACTTTTTCTCACAGAAAAATAATGAGTTCTACTGATTATTTTACTTGCTTCTTCCCACTCCCTTGGCACCAAGGCTCACTAGCCTCCCCACTCCAGCAGGGGAAATGAAAATACAACGCAATTACTAATTCTTCTGTGGCAGCCTCTTATTTGCTGTTGTCAGTGCTCTGCCTTAACTCAGGTTCCTGGGGAAAAAGGTTAAAATCCAAGCAGTTGCTGGGACCTTACATCTTCCTGCACAGGAATTTAATAATGCATCATTTTTTCAGTTGCATGGAGCTACTGAGAGGTTTAAATACAATTTTCTTATGACTATATTCACAGAGAGGAGCCAATCCACCTTTTTTTTTGATGAAATAACTGCTGTTTATTTCATTGTTGCATGCAGTTAAAAACAAAGCAAAATAACCCAAACCCTTTATTAGCTTAAAAAATACATTAATTGCTTTTTAAGCATAGCATTAAAATGTTGCTTTTATTTGTCTGAGTAATTTGGGGTATTCTAAAACAACAGTGAAAGTAAATCCTACATTCATGCTGTGTTTAAAGCAATTCTGACACTTTTAAGCTAGTAATAACAGGCCTATTTTATTTCTGTAATAAGATGTTTATAGTAAGTGTGCGATGCTCCATCTAAGCCTGACTTCCAGCTGAAATCAAGTATGATAGAGTTTAACAAACTTGTTGTATTCAATCTGGTTACCAGTAGTTGGGTTTGGTTTTCTTCTTTGCTAACAGACCTCTGACATTTCCTGGAAAAGGGTAGGAATGAATTTTTGATAGTCAGTAAAAATCCATAGAAGCAAACATAGCTTTAGCATTAATTCATGCCATACTAAAACCAGAGGTGGCATTCTAGTGCTGGACTATTTCTCACTACTGGGATTTGTTTCCTCTCTGCTCTCTCATACCAGTTTAATCCCTCTCAGTGAAAGCCATGAACAACAAATGCTACTTTACACTTGCTGCAAAGCTGCCTGGTTCATTTCCAGTGCTTGTTGTTGATGTGCAGGTCAAAGACCAACAGTTGGGTTTGGCTCTGGGGGTAGCTGCCTTACAGAGGGTTGGATCCTGCTGCTGTCAAATGATGCCCTGGAGCTCAGGGCTCAGCATGACTCAGAATCATTTAGGTTGGAAAAGACCTTTAATATCACGGAGTCCAAACATAAACTTAAAACTGCCAAGTCCACCACTAAAACATGTCCCTGAGTGCCTTCTGCCCAAGCATGGCAATACTTCTGCAAGCAGCAGAGCTGATGGCTTTATAAGCACCAAGCTCCTGCAAGTTATCACTTCTCACACAAAGCAAGAGCTGCCAGTTCTTGTGGCTTCTTTGAGTGTAGCAGAAGCCAAGAGCCAGGGGATCCTGACTTTCACAGCAGCACAAGAACTCCTGTCAGCTATGAAATGGTATCTTAAAGCTGTAAGAGACAGTTCCCCTATGCTGTCTTTCTCCACCTGGAGGTACTCTTTGCAATTTTCCCCTTCTTGCAAGGCATAGGCTGTGGGGTTAGTTCGTTGGGATTTTTTTTTATAACACTTTGCATACTATCTGCTTTTAATACACTGGTGGCTAGTGCTCTGCTTTTGGGTGCTGTCATTTTGCTTCATTCTTGTAGGCAACAAGGTGGATTGCTAATGATTTTCCTAACTTCAGATCCATGGTGAAACTCGAAAGGTGCAACCATGCACCATCATCCCTGACACCATCTCTAACTGGAATGAGTAAGTATATAGGAATGGCTGGTTTTACTGAAACATCTAGCTTGATTGAATAGCCAAATGGCAACACTATTTTTCTTTTAATTGTGCTACCACGCATCCTGTGTGTCATGACCACAATTCAAGCCTTATGAGCCATAGTGGTTCAGAGCTGGTTTGGTGCCACTGTTTAAGAGGAAAGGAGGCCATAGCAGTGACAATAAAACCAGCTGGCAAAGTTTTGAACCATGGTGGTGCAGGAAATAGTGTTTCTTTCTGCAGAGTGAATGGTCTGTAAAATTATATAATGTCTCATAGTTCAGAACGGTGCATGCTTTGGTTAACCAGAGCTGTCTTTCTATGGAAATGGGGTCTGATTATTATTATGGACAATGTGTTGGCCCTTTCCACAGATAAAGTAATTTTGTCTTGGACAGAAATTCTTTTACTTTAGGAGGATAATATAGCTTGAGCTAGCTGTTATCTTTAATACTCTTTTAATGGTACTTCTTTTCTGCAAATTGGATTTTTTTTTTTCCTGAGAACACCTGGCTTTTCACTTCTTGGAGCATCTTCCTCAGAACTACTCATCCTTATCCCTTTTGCACATCCCTGTATTTTTGAGATTTATCTGCCTTATTTGGCTGAGTGTCAGTAATAGGTTCTCCTTCTACCCTTGTTCATTCTTTTGGCAGATCATCACTTACTCTTCTGTGAGCTCTGGTACTTACCTGCCTTCCTTTTGTGTTTCTAAGCAATAAGGAGAGACCTTATCACTTTCTACAAGTGCCTGAAAGGAGAGAGGGTTGTAGTGAGGTTGGGTTGTTGGTTTCTTCTCCCAAGTAACAAGCAATAGGACAAGAGGAAATGGCCTCAAGTTACACAGGCGGAAGTTTAGATTGGATATGAGGAAAAATTTCTTCCACAAAAGGGTTGTCATTCATTGGAACAGGCTGCACAGGGAAGTGGTAGAGTCACCATCCCTGCAGGTGTTTAAAAAGATGTGGTGCTTAGGAGCATGGTTAAGTGGTGGATGTGGCAATGTTGGTTAACAGTTTGGCTTGACAATCTTACGGGGTTTTCCCAATATAAATGATTCTATGATTTGCAGTTGTCTGATCTTCTTTCCTACAATTTCACTTGGCTCTTCATTTTTTCAGGGTGTTTGGAGCACTCAAAACTTATCCTTCAAGCCTGTTTCTTCTCTTTTACTGGTTTTACTTTTGTATCCTGACTTCATGGCCAGATATTTCCTGTTTTCATAGGGAATCTGCTGTCAAAATCTTGTTTGCCAGATTTGCAAGTTTTCAGTATATCCGGCCTTCCCACTTCTGTCATACCTTTTCATTCCCCATCCAAATTTTGCCTTTATCCTCATCTGTGTCTAGTTTTGGGAACTTCTCTTTGTTGGAACCTGTTAGACTACATGTCTTATGTGTACATATTGTAAAGCATGCTTACTAAAGTGTATCCATTGTCATGGTCTTCTCTTCTTTCCAAGTCTCATCATCTGCCTCCTTGGCAACCTCTTAGATAACTTTTCCTACTCTTATCCTTAAATGCAAAAACATACACACACAAAAAGAAAAAGCTCCCAGCAATCTCTCCCACCTTTAAATTCACATGGTATCTCCACAGTGATTCTGCTTTGTTGACTTAGTCACTGGTTATTTTATCAGTGTGATTTTGATTAGGCTAAAAAAGTACTGAAATTTACTTCTGTAGGGTTTATTTCACCTCGTTTATCTGAAGGTTGAGTTCTTTCTTTCCTCTCCACTGAAGTAACCTTGCTCCAAGTTTTCAAAGAGTTGATCCTAATTAGTTGGAGTGGGTAAAGAGTCACATCTACCTTCAGATTCCTGTAATAGTGGCGTCTATCTCTGGGAGCACTATGTTCTCCATATATTCACTGCTGAAGAATAGGAAGTTTTAGTTTACAATTTAGTGGACCTGCTTAGACAAAGTATCCTGTGGGAGAAAAGGAACACAAATTCCTACAGCAGATGGCTTTGATGCAGTCTTTCTTTTTCTCTACCCAGGAAGATAAAACCAATTCCTTCAATGGCTAGGTCTGTATTTCTCCTCCTAGCTCTTTTGCTTGGCAGATACTTTTTGCTATAAACCTTTGCAGTGGATAGTGTTTTTTCCTTGAAAAGATTGCTTTTTTAGCCAGCAATCTCATTTCTGATGGATTTTTAAATATTTATTAAAGCCCTTTGGAAGCCCTTCAGTAAAGGTCTTTGGGAAGTACTGTTTGCATTGTCTTTTTGTTCTTACATGATGGCTGAGGAGATTGACAAAGCAGTACTTTGTGTAATATCTATACTTCTTCCAAAACAGAAGAGGATAGATGTTTTCAATTTAACATAGAATTCCCTGCAGTACTTACCAGGGTTTACAGTCTTAACATTTTTAATCAGTTGTAAAATATCCTCTTACTCTCTGATTTATATAATAGACCTTAGCTTGTCTGGTTTTGTTTCATTTGACTTCAGAATGTTTCCAGTGCTATAAAAAAAAGAAAAAAAGAAAAAATATATTTTTTTCATATTTAGATTTTAAATTTTTCCATATATCAATGTTGATAAAATTCTCATTTTTTTAAATGGTGACTTTTAAAGACAGAAAGAATACCTATATCCTTAAAATAAAAGAGATACAGTATTTGATATCAAGCATATTACTGACATTTGTGACTGTTTTTCCTCAAAATCATATTGACTGAAATTTCCAAGGGGCTGCTGCCTGGTCATGTGTTTTAAATTCTCCATCTGCTAGAGAGCTTTTAATGCTCTATAGGGAACTTTCAGCTCTTTTCTTCTTTCTCCCACCCTCTTTTGAGAAAGGAATTGTAGGAAGAATTGTGAGTTATATAAACCTTTCCTGGCACTCCCAGATGTTCGTGTTGTGTGGCAGTACAGCAGTCCCTGAACTGATGTAAGAAATAGTTTCTTGGTCCCTAGTTTCCACTGATTTCAAGCACTTCTTTTCTTCATCAGTGGCATTTCCTCTTCTGTGATTCAGCAGATGACACTGACCAAGGATTGAGGCTCTTCCAGATGTGTTTCCTTGGCTGTCAGTGTTTTCAGTGGACTGTCCAACTGAGAGCAGACACAGACACTGGTGGCGACATTAGTCAGGACTGAAGGAACGTGCCATAGAAGGGGCGGGTGGTCACACAGCAAGACAGTTTTTCAGCTCTAACTTTAGCACACAGGTTAATCTGTTGCTAGTGACTGATTTTTCAAAGTGAAGATCAGTTCCAGTCAAAGCAGAAATCTTGTCAGAAGCATGTCTTATTTAATGGTGATCAGTCCAGAAATCTTTTGCCTAATGCACAGTATAATCATGATTTCCTGCTCTCAAAACTATCCAGAAGTTTAATGCATAGATAGTTGTTCCAGTCTTAGCCTCTTCATAGCAGTTACTGAAGTTAACTAAAATAAAATACCTTAATTTTAGTGTTTCAGTGTACTTTTGTATTTGTCAAAAAGGTTTGGAAACTGATCACAGATCCATCTTTTCTTTGTCAGACATTGTAGGAATAGTGTGACCTTGCTGGTAGGCTTTAATTACTTGCTACATGTGTTTTAACTAGCTTGAAATTTCTAACTGTCTTTAATTGCTGGGTTTTATTCAGGTCCTCCAAACAGGAGACTGAGTATAAATATGTGAAGCTCATTATAAGTATACCTGTTATCTCTAAGTCCTTACAGTGTCCTTGCTGCACATGGGGGACTATCAAGGCATGTGAACAAAGAGGGTATTACTTTCAAGAAGTTTAAACAAGGTGATACGTAGTATGACTTGCTGGTCTCCTTGACATCTCTTGTATCACTCTTTTATTATTACTATGCACTCTTACTGAAATCTGTAACTCAGGGTTACATGGAACAAAGAATTTACTACTAATACTTGAAATCAAAGAGTTGGAAAATGAAGGCCTGGGTTGTTTGCACTTAAAAAGTTTCTGCAATCATGCCTTTAATTCCCTCATTACACAATACATACTTTTCCTCAGAGCCAACATTTTGGGGTGCTGGGAAGAAGCATTATTTCACAGATGTATTTACACTTGGGGTAAAGATTTTAGGAGCCATAAGGCAGTGTCTTTCCAACAGATTCAATACCCTAATAATGAGAGACTAGTGCACAATCTGGCCAGTTGGCAACAAAAAGGAAAAATTTGCTTACAAGTGAAGGGTAAGAGCATTTTAACTTGGAACAACTCAGTAGATGATGCAGTTGCTAGGTAATGTCTTTCATTTCTGGAAAAAGTCTTAAGGTGAAAGCTAATCAATAAGATAGATATAGTGTGATGTCATTTGTTGCCATGGTTTCTGAACTTAGCAGTCTGTTATCTGCAAATAATATTGATGGTTGCTATGCAGTTGAATCTTTTCATATTATTGTTTTGCCATTATAAAGCTCTTTAATCTTTGCTAAGCTTCAAAGAGCAAAATGTCTAGGAGTTTAAATGTTTTAATAGATAGGCTTGTATTACAACCTTAAAATATCTTGAAATTTACTACCTAATAAACAACAGGCATCAGCAGGAAGTGAACAAGGTTAACATTTTGGTGATTAAACTTCCACAAAGCAGTTGACATTTTCTAGTAAATTAATCTGCAAATTAAATATCTCTGTGGAATTAGTGCTATGACTCATTACATGGCAGATCATGTAAAAAAGGGTAAGCAGTCAATCCTCTGGATGATAAAGCAGTCAAATGTATGAAGCTGTAAATGGCTCAAAAGCCATCACAGCTTCTTGAACAATATCCTTGTGTTCCGTGTATCCTTCATTGTTGGGTTGTGCCTCTTTATTATGTTTGGGTTTTGCTACAACATATTTTATAGCAGCTTATGCTAAGCATCAGACAGCTGGATAGGCTGAAAAGAAAATGAGACTTATTTTTCCTCATAGTTGTCAAGGCGAAGGAAAAGCATTCTCAAGTCAGGTCCTTTAAATCAAACACAACTTCATTTTTCCTATTCTGTGGAGAAGATGTTAGCTTAAATAGAATGCTGTGTATCATTTACTTGATTTATTGCCATCTCTTACAGTAGTTTTTCTTTATAGTTTGAATTATTGAAATCATTTTGGAGGTAAAGAATGAAAAAGAGATGAGGGAGGAAGAGTAGAAAAAAATCAAACGATGGCTTGATGAATTCTAGAATTTTTACATCTTTGGAGTAACATTTGTCATGCTGTCTAGTTTTTCTCTTTTCCCCCTAACGGATTCCTCCTCCTCCTCTTCCATTTCCACTGTTCTCTGCCTTAACAACACATTCCCTTAGAAAGTGTTTTGCCACCTTCTTTCTTGTCTTTTTCACACATCTCTCCTCTGTGTGGTGACATTGACTATCACATTTCTTTCTAACAGGGAAGTAATTGCATTCATAGTCCTACTTGTCCCCTTTATATAGTGAGTGAATTGTCAAGGGCGTACCCCCAACAGGAGACCAGAGGAAGATGTCACCAGGAAAAGCGAGGCATATGGCTAAAATCCTGCTCTTGCAGTGGGCAGGGGTGTTCTCAATGGCTCCTCTCCTGGAACTCCTCTAGAAATTCCCCGTTGGCTGTGCAGAAACACAATAGCAGCCTTCAAGGAGTGTATCCTCAAAGCACTGCTACTGAGAGGAGGCAGATGGAGGAGACATGCCGGCTTGATGATGATAGCAGATGTCAACAAGTTAACAATCTGAAAAGGAAACTAGCAGCACAGCAGTGCTTCTTACCCAAATGTTTCAAAAGAGAAGGGGGGGGGGAGGGGAAATAAAAAGAGAAGCAACATGGAAAAGAAGATATAAATCAGTAGTGCTGATCAGTGAGAGCTGTAAAAGACTATCTGATGCTAAATCTGTGAAGTGGTGCTGTTGAGTGGATTTATCTAAAGAAGTATTTCACTATTAGGCTGTCACTAAGGAAGAGCATTTACTTCAGATGCCATATGCCAACTGTGCAATTAGGCTTCCAGTCATACATGCATGTGTACTAGAGCAGGAGGCAAGTCTCAACCATTTGCAATTGCTCTTGCATAATGCTCTCTTTTACAATCCTGGATATTCAGTTGCTTGCGCTGCTGTGCAGGTTCTGCTGTCTGGGACAACATCTTTTAGTTCACCAGGGCTTAGGGGGATATGTTAGGGATATTTGTTTCCTGTGTTGTTGGCTTTTGTTGTTTGGTTGGGGTATTTTTTCTCCCTTAAGGATAAACTAGATTGTCAGACCTTTTTTAATACTCTTTTATATTATAAAGGAACTTAAATTTGAAAAGATTAAAAGAAACACACAATTTTTTTTTTGTCTGAGAAGAAAACCCACATACCTTATTATATGAGGAGCAACTTGGTATTTTATAATAGCGAGCAACACCATAAAACATATATACAACAGTGGAAAGTCTCAGGCAACTTTGACAAAGAGATCTCTTAATTTGTGAATAGTGCTGGTTTTTGTAGGCCAAATTTTTATACCAACCGCCATTGCAAGACACTGAGTGGAGGTGATGGTGTTCCATGTAGCTCTGGATGGCCCAGTGTCACTGAGAACTTAGCACAGACTTGGAGTAGGTTTTCCAAGAGTGGTATGGAAAATAAAATAAAGCTGTGTGTATCAACATAAGCAATTAGTGAAAGTATCCTGGCCCTTAAAGCCACATATGGGCCTATGGTGAAATAATGCAACCTGAAACAAAAGTCTTGTAATGTGTGATATATGGTGAGAGATTCCACTTACTTCAGCCCTATTGATAGTGCTGACAGTAGCTGATGCAGTTACTGCTCCTGAGAGGTGCCTAGTAAGACTAGGAAAAACGTAAATATTTAACTCAATTACATGCTTTTAGCTACTGTTGGTGTGATTTAGATAAAAAAATCTCAGGTCTTGCTGCTAAAAGTTCTCATCATTGTACAAAATTCTTGGAAAAAAAAAATCTGAAGTTTGGAAATTACTTAGATTTATTAAAGCAATTTTAATTTAATTTTATGTCTGTATGATTCAGCGAAGCTCTTCTCTGGAGCTTTTATATGTTCGGTTGAGGTCTTGGGTCAGTCATGCTGCAAATAATCTCTTTTTATGAGTAGACTCAAGGCATGTTTGTTTTCTGTGTACTGATTTAGGAAGAGAAAGTTAGTTCCCAACCCAAATCTGAGCAAGTAGTTGTTTTTGTAATAGCTGCAGCACATTTCTTCCTTGTCTGTGAGGACATATATACACAACTTTCTTTTTCACAACATATTGCAGGGGGAAAAAAAGTGCTTGTTGCTTGAACCTTGTGTGAAAAACACAGTTTGCATCAGATGATCTCCACAAAAACAATCCCTCCACAAACCCCAAACCTCTATTGCCTAATAGAGCAATCCTGTGCACAACAATAAAACAAATCCTTCATGGTTCTTGTAGCTTCATTTAAAATACAAAAACATCTATTCCCAACCGATGTTTCAAAAGCAAGGAAGCTGCTGGACAAGATGTCCTCTCCTGATCTGTTGTCTTTCTGTCTTTCCTGCAAAGACTCATAAGGTGGAGAGCACAGCAGAGCGAGGATGCCACACTGCTGATAGATCTCATACATGCCTCTGCCTCTACTGCTGCTGCTCCCCAGGAATGAACTGACAGTACCTCTGCTAAAGGTCCGTGCATTGTGATGAGCAGCATACTGCACCTTCCACACTCTGTAGCTACAGCTGAGCACTCTGTACAGTGGACAAAACACATTTAAGGGCTCTGATGTTCTTCATTTCACTGAGATGGCAAGAGAGAACCTCAGTGCAGAAAGAACTGATTTTTTAATTCATGTAGATGTTGAACTTCTTTTGCTGAAGAGGTAGCACCTGTTATGCTAACCTATCCAGCTGTTTTGTCACAAAGCCTCAGACATGTTGGAGCATTGGAGACAAACAGAACTGTGCTGATGTGAATTCATAAGTCTTTTTTACAGGAGGAAACCTTTTTTTTCCCCCAACATAACTAGAAGTTGCAGATGACATTGTTCATACATTACAAGTAGGACATTGCTCTTGCTTGCCCAAAAGCCTTGTAAGAAACTAATCCTCAGATTTTCATAGTTTGTGTGACATCAGCCAGATATTCAGGTGTTTGAAGAGCTTCCAATAATACTTTTGCACATACTAAAGATGCCTCCAAAGATGTCCTTTTTCTGGTATCTCATAAACGATCCAACCAATGAGGTCCAAGAATTGCTAGCATTTTAAAAGCCAGGCATCCCTCTATGTATAAGGCATATTTTTTTTTGTCTAGTCAATACAATACTTTTATATGTGGAGGGGTTTTTTTGTTTGTTCCTTTCATTTGTGGGTTTTTTTTTTTTGTTTGTTTGGGGGGTTTTAGTGGTTTGTTTTTTGTGTGTGTGTGGTTTTTTGGTTGGGTTTTTGTAGAGTTTTGTGGTGGACCATGCTGGGTTGAGCAGTGATGACCCTTTAATTGCTTAAAAATAAGTTAGGCTTTGCTTGACATAAGTAGGCTTTAATGCTCAACATAAGTTAGGCCCTTAGCAACAGCAGGCTCTAGGAAAAGACCTTTGAGCCAGTTTAAGTAAGAAAAGGAAAAGTAAAATGTGGAAGTCACGTCGGCAGATGGCATAACACACTGAAAATGCTAGATGGGCAAGATGAAATGTAGTTGNTTAATGCTCAACATAAGTTAGGCCCTTAGCAACAGCAGGCTCTAGGAAAAGACCTTTGAGCCAGTTTAAGTAAGAAAAGGAAAAGTAAAATGTGGAAGTCACGTCGGCAGATGGCATAACACACTGAAAATGCTAGATGGGCAAGATGATGTAGTTGGGTGGAAAAGTACCAGCTAGAATTAGCAACATTTTTGAGACCGACCAATCAGGGTTAGGATAAGGTGCTGATAATGTAAGAATAATGTAAGAATAAGCACTTTGTAACCCTATAAAAGCGATCGATGTTTGGAATAAAGATGGCATTTGCTTGATCACATTGGTCATCTAAGCGTTGTCTGTGACTCCCGCATCAACAGGGTTTGGTTGTTTGGTTTTCTTTTTCTGTTTTAAATGAAAAGCCTTTTAAGGTGTGGGAAATCATTGGGAATGGAGCATGCAAAATAAACTGTGAGTGCCCAGTGAGAAATCTTTGGTTGTTTTCTGTTTGAGTCTATGAATTCCTCCACATTGATCAAACTCAGCTGGATTGCACTGCTCTTAATGCCTCAGACTGAATAGGGCACGATGAGATTGTCAACCTTGCAAGCCCTGCATTTTGTTTGCCCATTTTGTGGTACTTAAGTTTATTCCCTTTACTGGATTCCTTTTCCTCCTCACACCACCACCAAGTCAGTGAATTTTCCTTTTCTTTACCTGAAGCTTCTACATCCTACCTTTTATTTCCCTAAGTCATGTCTGCTTCCCCTCATTCTGTGTCTCCTGAAGCTTTGTGATCGGTACAAATCCTCCCATCCCCCTTCTCTGATTTGCCATTTCTGATCATTATTTTGGATCTTCTGTTCCCATGCAGCATGAAATGGTTTCTGCTGGCAGAAAGACACAACAGCTTTACTGAGTGTTCTCAGGTTGCCTGAGATTGCTTGATAACAAAGAAATTGTGATTTCTGATAGATAATGCTGTCACATCTTAAGTCTGGAACAGCCATAGGGCAGAAAAGTCCTTCCTAAAGATATATTGCCTTATATTTATTACTGGCCTGAAACACCATCTTTTGAGGTACCAATGAACCTTTACCACAATCTCAGTGTAATTTGGTGCTGTATTCCTTACACATTTAAAAGAATGAGATTTTTTTTTTTTTTTTCATTTAGAACATAAAAATTCATCACCATGCACAAAAAAATCCTTTATATTGTAGCTATAGACAGGAAAAAAAAATGAGATAGATCTTACATTCTTACATATTCAGTGTTTATTTTTACATTGAAAGCTATTGCTGTTTCTTCCTGATATTTTTTACTGGCAATAACAGGGTAAAAATGTTTTATTATGTAAATGATATACTTCTAGCACAGTGTTTTAAAATGAAAATTACCTGTATAAAAGAGACTTTCCTTTTTTTGTACATAAGCAGCTGGAAATTGGTTTGAATGCATATGCAGCTGGTGGTAGCAGTAATTTTCATGGGAGCAGGTTTGCTGTAAGTCTAGGTACTGTTCACTTTTGCTTTTATGAATGTTGGACAAGAGAAATGAAAAAATGCTATAGTAAATGATGGGTAAAATAAAAAGCTAAATGTTTAAGGTGTAGGTTTTTAGAATTCTAGAGCCAATTATCTAATAAATGTATGTGTTTTAATGAGATGTGGCTCTTTAATTCCCTTCTAAAAACTGAAGACTCCACCTAAGCTGATAATTTTTCAGTCTTCAAGTAATAACAATTATATAAGTTAATACTTCTGTTGACATCAATGCAAGGAAAGAGAGTGGGGAAATATTAAGATTATACATGATATTTATTTGTCTACAATTACTCTATAAAAGGTGGAAGCAAGTACAGGCAGTCTGGGAGGAATACAGGGATGTTGTCCGGGAACCTAGGGACCAGGTGAGGAAAGCTAAGGCCCAGTTAGAATTAAACTTAGCTAGGGATGTTAAGGATAACAAGAAAGGATTCTATAGGTACACTGCGAATAAAAGACAGACCAGGAACAATGTAGGCCCCTCCAGAAGCTATCAGGTGAGCTGGCTATGCAGGATTTGGATAAGGCTGAGGTTCTGAATGACTTTTTTGCCTCGGACTTCAATGGCAAAGGCTCTGACTGCACAACCTAAGTCTTGGAAGGCAGACACAGGGACTGTGAGAATGAAGACCTTGAGCCCACTGCAGGAGAGGATCTGGTTCGAGACCATCTTAAGAACCTGAACGTGCACAAGTCCATGGGACCTGATGAAATCCATCCGTGGGTCCTGAAGGAGCTGGCAAGTGAAGTTGCTAAGCCACTGCCCATCATATTTGAGAGATCATGGCAGTCAGGGCAAGTTCCTGACTACTGGAAAAAGGGAAATGTAACCCCCATTTTCAAGAAGGGGAAAATGGATGACCCAGGGAATTACAGACCAGTCAGTCTCACCTCTGTGCCTGGCAAAATCTGGAGTAGATTCTCTTGGAAGGCATGCTAAGGCACATGAAAAACAACGAGGTGTTTGGTGGCAGCCAGCATGGCTTCACTAGGGGGAAATCCTGCCTGACCAATTTGAGGGCCTTCTATGATGGGGCTATGGAACTGATGACCGGGGTAGAGCAGTTGATGTCATCTACCTGGACTTGTGCAAAGCGTTCAACACTGTCCCACACGACATCCTTGTCTCTAAATTGGAGAGACATCAATTTGATAGGTGGGGCACTCGGTGGATAAAGAACTGGCTGGATGGCCGCATGCAAAGAGTTGTGGTCAATGGCTCAGTGTCCGGCTGGACGCCAGTGACGAGTGGTGTCCCTCAGGGATTGGTGTTGGGACCGGTCTTGTTCAACATCTTTATCGCTGACCTGGACAGTGGGATTGAGTGCACCCTCAGCAAGTTTGCCGATGACACCAAGCTGTGTGGTTCGGTGGATACGCTGGAGGGAAGGAATGCCATCCAGAGGGACCTTGACACGCTTGTGAGGTGGGCTGATGCCAACCTCATGAAGTTTAACCATGACAAGTACAAGGTCCTGCACCTGGAGCAATGCCAGGCACAGATACAGGTTGGGCAGAGAGGAGATTGAGAGCAGCCCTGCGGAGAAGGGAGATTGAGAGCACCACCTGCGGGTGGTGGTTGATGAGAACATGAACATGAGCTGGCTTCAGTGTGCACTTGCAGCCCAGAAAGCCAACGGTATGCTGGGCTGCATCAAAAGGAGTGTGACCAGCAGGTCGAAGGAGGTAATCCTGCCGCTCTGCTATGCTCTCGTCAGACCTCATCTGAAGTATTGTGTGCAGTTCTGGTGTCCTCAGCATAAGGAGGACATGGAGGTGCTGGAACAAGTCCAGAGGAGGGCCACGAGGATGATCAGGGGACTGGAGCTCCTCCCATATGAAGATAGGCTGAGAAAGTTGGGGGTGTTCAGCCTGGGGAAGAGAAGGCTGCATGGAGACCTCATAGCAGCCTTCCAGTATCTGAAGGGGGCCTATAGGGATGCTGGGGTGGGACTCTTCGTTAGGGACTGTAGTGACAGGACAAGGGGTAACGGGTTCAAACTTAAAGAGGAGAGGTTTAGATTGGATATAAAGAAGAAATTCTTTCCTGTTAGGATGGTGAAGCACTGGAATGGGTTTCCCAGGGAAGTTGTGAGTGCTCCATCCCTGGCAGTGTTCAAGGCCAGGTTGGATGAAGCCTTGGGTGGCATGGTTTAGTGTGAGGTGTCCCTGCTTATGGCAGGGGTGTTGGAACTAGATGATCTTAAGGTCCTTTCCAACCCTAACTATTCTATGATTCTATGATTCTATTCTTGGAATCTTCCACTGGAGTAAATAGGTCAAATTTTTTAATGCAAATTTATTAATGCTAATAGCTAATACAACCTCCATCATAAAGCTTTCTTCATCTGAAATCATTGGGTGATGAAATTTACTCCCTCTGTTTATCAATGAGAAGGAGAAGCCCCTTGCTATATAAAATGTCTCATCTGAAGTTTTTTCTTTTTACTCATAAAGTGTAGCTTTTGCATATACAGTTGAGAAGGTGCAGAATATTATAGCCCTCCTGTGTTTAATTGTTTCTGCATGCCCTGGAATTGAAAGAGAATTTAGGATGTGTTTGGCAGTACCTTCCCCTCTATAATCAGGTTGCTATGGTAAACCTATTATTCTAGACAAAGAAAGTATGTTTCGTGAAGTGCTGATCCCTTTTCAGTATAATGTGAGCTTCAAGTTACTTTTGAATGATTGAATTTGTTTGGTAGGTATTGTATTACAATAACTAAGAGACTGTCACAGAATAATGTGCAGCTTCTGTTTATTTTGGTATTATATACACCTGACAAAGTAGTTGTATGGCTGAAGCAAGCTTACCCTGCAGAGATCTTATACTGCTTTTCCCAGGGAAGCAGTCTGAAATTTATTGTTACAGAATGCTATCAATTTCTGTGTTGATGTATATGGTGATAAAATGAGACTTCAGAGTTTACATTTGCTGCATCATGTATGTGTTCTGCATGTATCCTGCATCCTACATAGATACCTGTTCAGAAGCAATAGGATTTTAATTGTCTGTTATTTCTGCAGAATAGGACCACTTTACTTAATCTAATCAAACCTCAGTACTTGTGAGAGTAAAAGGTACTTTAAGCCAATACCAAATTGTAATTATTTAGTGCCACTACTAAATTAACTTCTTGCATTCCTAGTGCTGATTTTGTCGCATTTTTAAAAGAAAAGGGATGATGAACTAATAATTTGACTATCAATTTCGGCAGCAGTGTACTAAATTACTATAACTGTATCTTTGAATATTTAAAATAAGGAAATAACTTGGAGAAATCCTTTTCCAGAGTACTTGCTGACTGAGGTTTCTGTCCATTTTCAAGACACTTTCAGTTCTGCTGAGGTCTGCAGTCAGATGATCTAAATCATACCCTGAACCTAGGTGGGAGCCAGCTGAAATAAAATATGAGGCACAGACATAAGCATGGAATTTGGGCTTTTTGAATATATGTGTTTGTCCTGGGTTCAGTATTTTATTCATTAGCTAAGATGAGAAGATTGGAAAAGCAGGGCCTAAATCCCTTTGTGCCTGATGGAGAGGACAATCTGAGATTGTATATACATGACAAAAATGTGCCCTATCTGCCTAGGGATGGGATATTCATCAGCTTTTCTTGCTGGTGTATCTGTTGCACATTAACTAAAATTAATAAATATTAATTGCAGCAGGGACTGAGAGGAACCTGTTCCCATTCCAGTGCAAGTGCCCAGCCACTGGGCTCCCAAGTCATTCTGACTTATTAAATTAAGCATTATAGAAGGTAGTGCTTAATTACAGAACATGCAGGAGCCTCATTACAGAACCTTCCTTTGTCCCTCTGGAGGATTTTCCATCTCTGCCGACTCCTCTCTTCAAAGCAACTTATTTAAACTGATTTTATTGTCCTTCAGCCATCCTCCTTAGTACAGAATTAGTTGGCCAGGATACCACTGTTAAGGATGGTTCTTTTGTTTATGTTATAGAGTCTTCACAACAGATGAGTCCTGTTCATCAGGTACCTATCTGCTTACAGGTGACTGTGCTTTGAGACACTGCGATGTGACGTTTTTGTGCAAGTAGCAAGCTTGTCTAAGGTGTATGCATAGAAAGAGACTGTGAGAGCCCCAAATAGTAACAAGTTGGACTCATTAAAAATCTCTGTATATTTAAATTCTAATTTTTTTATTTTTTCTTTTCCCCCAGTTTCTAATGTAGCTGTTCTTGGTAAATAGTTATAGGTTAGTGAATGCAGGCAAATAGCATCAGTCATTCTGCAGACAGTTATATCTTAAATGATGACATGGTTACCAAATACAACTGTGATGTGGTAGATGCATTTCCTATAATAAGTTTCTTTCTGGAGTGAATATTCTCATATAATTGCAAGTGCAACTGTTTTTAAAAAAATATATATTATTAAGGTATCATGAAGTATTTGCTGTTAGTGCTCTCTGTCAGCATGTCTTTTATTAAGATTTTTGCAGTTTAAACTGACCATAAAATGTCCTTCTAGATTGAATCCTGGCACATAGAATGTCAGCTCAAAAGTGCATTGTACAAGTACATTGCTGCTTGGGAACACAAAGAGTAGAGCAGCTATAAAACGAGCTGAGAGTTTTTTTCCATAAGTAATAAGGTTTCTCCCTACACCAACATAATTAGACTGGAAAGGAACTGGAACGTAATTAGACTGGAAGGAGAAAGATTAAGAGTAATTTGGCAGTACGTGTTGACCTGAAAGGTTTTATTGTCACAAAACCTAGTGTTAGAAAAGCCTTACTAAGGGTCTTCTTAACAGTCCTTTCCCATTCAGCAGAATATTTCAGCGAATGCTGAACATACAGTGAATGCTGAACTCTGGTTACATAATGAAAAGCTGCACTTGGAGGATTTCTTCTTGGTTTGTAGCTATGGTTGCTCCTACTGTAAATTTGGGTTCTGTAGTCAGTAGAGCAGTGTCCAGGCTCAGGCCAATTCTCAATGATGCTGTGATTAAGTTAGGTTGAGAGGAACAGGCTTTTCCTCCCTTTATTACACACAGAGTCCTTTTCCAAGCTCATCAAGAGTACTACTTTGATCCACAGTTTGCGTAATATTTAGGGTATTATTACAGTAGTATTGCATTAAAGAAAATTAAAAAAAATACAGGGGCAAGCTCTTAGAAGTTAGGAAATAACTAAACCTGTTATCCTGTTAGGGATAACTCAGTGTTATCCTGAGCTGAGTTTGTCTCATATAGGCACAACACAAGACTGTCTTTGGTCGTTTTGTTTTTTTTCCCCGCATCTGACCATTCAATACCCACTGCTCTGAGGAGTTTGGAGTGGAAGATACGTGGGAGTTTGAAGGAATCTCTTCCACCTTGTGAACAGGTTGATGTGAGGGAAGGCTCAGACAGAGGCTGTGCTTTCAAATTCTATTTCCTCAGGTCTAGACAAGAAAAATTATAGGGATTTTTCCTTCCCAAATGTCTGCCAGAGTATTTGAAGAGTTATGTTTCTCCATGAATAGAAAGTATCTTAGATAGCCCTGTGTGTAGACTATTTAATTCTAATTATGTTCATGTTGTAGTTCCTGAGATGTGCTTAATATTTTAGATCAATTACAGAGGTTAATTGTGCAGTTAAGCATGTGCCATAGCTCTGTTATGCAAAGTTGAGATATGAAAAACATACAATGCCAATTACTGTTTATTGTTGCTGTTTCCATCAAGATATAACAGTGATATCCTTTGCTGCTTGTTGCCATGGAGAGGGTTTTGTTTGTTGTTCGGGTTTTTTTAATAGTGTTTATGTGCATACTTTAATTAATACACAGTGACCTGTAATTTGCTTTTGGGGGGCTCAGGGCATAGAATAAGTTTGGTTTATTCCTTCAATTATTTTAGTTTACTGAAATCATGACTCAAACAATTATTTATTCTTACAGGGAGATGTGAATGTGGCCAATGCACTTGTTTCCCTCCAGGAGACAACAGAGTTTATGGCAAAAACTGTGAATGTGATGATCGACAGTGTGAAAATGTGGACGGCAATGTCTGTGGAGGTATGTATTCACATAATATATATAAATCTTGACAATTTATAACTTTGTTCCCTCTGATTTTATAACAGAATGTCACTATAGACTATTGACATCATTGATTAATTATAACAGATTATAAATTTTTTGAGAGAAACCAGCTCTGTGAATATTGAATATGTTAGTGAATATTTGGTTTAAAGCTTCAGAAATGCTAACAATGAAGTAGATTAAATACATCTAATAGCATAAATGTAAATTCTGTAGTAGAACCTTAATTCCGTAAGCGTTCATTGGAGACGAATAGAGACACATAAAGGAAAATCTGAAAAATTAGGTAAATTTACTTTGCATGTAGTACATGTGATGTTTTACTGAGTGTCGTGGTTTAAACCCAACCAACCACGCAGCTTGTTCACTCACTCAACCCCCCTTTCTTG
>NDXB01003091.1:0-29661 GCA_002631895.1 Agapornis roseicollis
ATGGTTTAGTGTGAGGTGTCCCTGCCCATGGCAGGGGGGTTGGAACTGGATAATCTTAAGGTCTCTTCCAACCCTGAATATTCTATGATTCTATGATTCTATGGCACCCAAGGCTTCATCCAACCTGGCCTTGAACACTGCCAGGCACTGATGGAGCACTCACAACCTCCCTGGCCAACCCATTCCAGTGCCTCACCACCCTCACAGGAAAGAATTTCCTCCTTAGATCCAATCTAAATCTCCCCTGTTTCAGTTTGAACCCATTACCCCTTGTCCTGTCACTACAGTCCCTAATGAAGATTCCCTCTCCAGCATCCTTACATCTGCTGCAGCATAGATATAACCACAGTCTCTTCTGGGTGTCCTGCTCTTGCATGGACTCATCCATAGGTCACATTCCCTTCGATCAATGGAGTTCCAGCCTTGTTCAGTACAGCAGCACAGGAACAGTAGCAATGTCCTGGCCACCTCCCAGCCCAGGCACATGGCCATTGCCCTTATCACAATGTTCCCAGATACCGTGGAGTAACATGATAAAGCGGTACAGTGGTACAGCAAGCAGTGGAAACAAAAAGCAGCCACTAACAAACACTAGAGTCTAATATACAGCAAGACAAGCAAGCCCCATGTCAAGCACAGAAGCCTGGCAAATAATAGCTAAATAGCAATAACAGCTATAAATTCAAGCCATCACATTCCAATTGAATCTGTCATTATCTCAAACCCTTCAAGCCTCACACTGGGTACCAGAAAGGACTGTCATAGTTTAACCATGCCCCGAGTGGGATGGGGGGAGAATTGGAGGAGTAAAAGTGAGGAAACTTGTGGGTTGAGATAAAGACAGATTAATGAGTAAAGCAGAAGCTGCACAGACAAGCAAAGCAAAACAAGGAATTCATTCACCTCTTCCTCTCATCAGGCAGGGGGTCAGACAACTCCAGGAGGGCTCCATCACATGTAATGGTGACTTGGGAAGACAAACACCATCACTCCGAACGTCCCCTCCTTCCTTCTTCTTCCCTGAGCTTCATATGCTGAGCATATGTCATAAAGCATGGAACACCCCTTGGGGTCAGCTGTCCTGGCTCTGTCCCCTCCTGACTCCTCCTGCATTAACAACCCATTTGCTACCAGGGTGGTGTGAGGAGCAGAAAAGGCCTTGACTCTGTGTAAGCTCTGCTCAGTGATAAACATCCCTGTGTTATCACCACTGTTTCCAGCACAAATCCCAAACATAACCCCATACCAGCTACTATGAAGAAAGCAACTATCCCAGCCAAAACCAGCAGAATAAGGTAAGTGGCTGAGAGAAGCTCTGAGCTCTAGTGGGGAAGCTTCTATGTAGGCTAAAATGAGATCCTCAGCATCTCGTTGATGTCTCCGATACAGGGGTAACCAATGTACAGGGGGGTAGTAGAGAGGGATTGTACAAAGGGGTTAGAGAAATTCACTTGCTTAAACAAAAATATTGTCTGTTGTAAGTACCCATCATGCCTACTATTGATGAGGGGAGAAGCCTACACTGAGCATCCCCTGAAGGCATGCATGAAGATTAAAAGGTGAAAAGTTAAGAAGAGGAGGACTCCTACTGTCTCCTATTGATAAGGGGGAGAAGCAGATGGCTTCATCTCCACTAGGGCTGGAGAAAGAACTCAGTTGTCTCTCCTGATCGTCTCCTGTGCTTCATTCCTATGTACCCTATGTACCATTCCTGTGCACCTACGAACCGCTGCTGATTCCCTTCATTGGAGCAGAACTGTGGTGTTCAGGCTTGACTTTCCCATATCATAAAATCACAGCGTGGTTTGTGTTGGAAGGGACCTTAAAGCTCATTCATTTCCAACCCTTGCCATGGGCAGTGACACCTTCCACTAGACTGGGCTGTTTCAAGTCAAATACATTGCAATGTCTTGAAGCAAAGGTGACCCAAAGATACTTTTCCATTGACACCATGTAGGAACTTTACTCCAGAGGTTGTTCAACCTCCAGAACACCTCCAGTCGACAGTAAAAGCAATAGTAGTGCTGAGGCAGTGAGTGTAATATGAATGATAAATGGTTTTCTCCCATTCCAGCTTATTTCTCACCTAGGGAAGTCCCCAGGCACCACACAAAGGGGTGACAGGGGCTGGATCTTCCTTAGCCCACAAAGGCCAGTAACAGGCTCTGGCTCTATGCCCAGTGCTCACAATAGCTCATCTGGAACTTTCTTCAGCTCCAGGGCCTGCTCCACCATTAGATATTAATCAGCAATCAGATAACGTGCAGACACTGCTCCTGGGTAGTAAAAACTCCCTTCTGCAGCCTACAGGAAATGAGTGCAATAAAACTTAGTGCAGTATCTTCCAGGAGAAGAAAGCAATTTGATCATACCAAATCTCAAACAAAGTCCATTTTACACTCATCCTTACAGACTTAATTTGATCCCTGTTCTCACAAGCACTGAGATGATCTGGCCAGTATCACTCCTATGCCACAGGTAGCTATAGAATCATAGAATAGTTAGGGTTGGAAAGGACCTTAAGATCATCCAGTTCCAACCCCCCTGTCATGAGCAGGGACACCTCACACTAAACCATGGCACCCAAGGCTTTGTCTAACCTGGCCTTGAACACTGCCAGGCACTGATGGAGCACTCACAACCTCCCTGGCCAACCCATTCCAGNCCTTGAACACTGCCAGGCACTGATGGAGCACTCACAACCTCCCTGGCCAACCCATTCCAGCATCTCATCACCCTAATAGGAAAGAATTTGTTCCTTAGATCCAATCTAAACCTCCCCTGTTTCAGTTTGAACCCATTACCCCTTGTCCTGTCACTACAGCCCCCAATGAAGAGTCCCCCCAGCATCCCTATAGGCCCCCTTCAGATACTGGAAGCTGCTCTGAGGTCTCCATGCAGCCTTCTCTTCTTCAGGCTGAACAGCCCCAACTTTCTCAGCCATGATGAGAAGCTAAGTGGTTCTCATCAGGAGGTGCTTGGCAGAGCACAACAAACTTGTTTTGGGCTTGTCTTTCACAGCCTTTACAGAAAGGATGCAGTTTTGGCGCTCTTTCCCTTTAATTTTGCTCCTCTTCAGTGGAATTCCTGAATCTTTCAGCCCTTTTGTTTCCTTTATCCAAGATTTTTATGGCTCCCACCCTGTTCTTTGTCCTCTGAAGACTCTTATCTAAGGTCAGTTTGTTCCTCCTTTTGATTTGAATGAAGTCAGATGGAGGATGCTCCACAGCACCCAACACATGCCCTTCCTTTTAACCCTTGCTCTGCTGCTTCTTCCACATGCTTTAATATACTTGCACTTTCCCACTCCTATGTCTTCCATGCCAAACTTAACATTTGTACTACAAATACCTTGCCTACAGCTTGGTTTGTGCAGCTTCCCTGAAGCCTGGTGAGTTCCTTGTTTACAGAGAGGCACATATATTGATGGGAAGGATGGGAAAAGGCCTGAAAAGCCTCTTCCCTCCCCAAAACAACCTAATGGTCACTGCTGTGAGAGAGATGCCCCCAGGCACAGGAACCTTTGCAGGTCACTGCAAAATGATATTGATGGGTCAAAGAAGGCCAGGATAGGAATCAGGGCTACAACATGGGCCCAAAGTTCACCCAGGAGATGGAGATGGGACTGGAGACAGGTATACCCACTGCATCAGCCATCAGCTGAGAGGATGGGAGACAAGGTCACAACCAGAGTCCAGTGGCTATCACAAGGCCAGAAACAGAGCCTGAAGACAAGCTACCTACAGCACAGGTCCAAGGTCCATCCGGGAGATGGCTGGAGATGGGCATGCTTACAGCATAGTCCTGCCAAGGACAAAAGGCTCAGATGTGAGCTTAAATGGGGCTCTTGGACCCACGGGCACAATCTGAAGGGAGATCCCTGATGAGTCTGGTCAGGGCATTTAAGGTCTGTGGATCCACATGAGCTCATTCATAGAGGAGCCAGTTTATATGCTGAGATATTATCTCTTATAATCTCTTATAATGCTGGATCACACTCAGCAACCTTTCCATCCAGATCTTCCAGCACACTTCCAGAAGCCTGGAGAGATCACAGCAGCAACCAGGGTTTAACCTTTTGCCTAATGACCCCTCCTTAAAGCTTCACAATCGTTTTCCTGTGGAAAGCCTGGAATAAACAAGTAGGACAGGATGAGTCATGCAGAGGAGGTGTGAGAATATGGATGTCTTGGGTACCGACTGAGCATGCACCAGCCAGTGAACTGCCTTCACCTTAACAGTACTTGGGGGAGAAGGAAAACGAAAGCATTGATGTCAAACAGAAACGAAAGTACATACATCTGAGAGCCTGAGGTTGGGCTTTAAGAGAGCAGATGAAAGTCCTGTTCCTGTAAAGGGTGCAGCCCGAAGGGGCACTTGGTAACGTGCTCACTTTTTCAGGAACCCATGAAAAAACCTGTGTCTGGAACATCCTTGGGTGATCCCAGGTTGTTCCTGAAGGTCTTCTGGGCAACTCTGATCCAGAGCAATGAGGAGAGGCTTCAGGAGGAGAAATATCCAGGGGTGGGATGATGGGGAAGGGCTGTCAGCCCTCTCTGACAATATGTCAGCCCTCTCATTCAGGCAGATGGAGCAGGACAGTGTGAGCAGGAGGCTGAGGGATGGTGCCTCACAACTCCAATGCTCTTTGCTATGTAGAAGGCTACATCACATCTGGAGCAGTGAGGGCCTTGATGCCATGACTATGTTGCAGCAGGCTGCTCTGCGCATAGGAGACTGTCTGAGAGGGAACACACACCTCACAGCAGGGATGGAGATCTTGGGCTCCTGCTCTTTCAGGCTGGAGATCATGTCATAGAATCATAGAATAGTTAGGATTGGAAAGGACCTTAAGATCATCCAGTTCCAACCCCCCTGCCATGGGCAGGGACACCTCACACTAAACCATGGCACCCAAAGCTCTGCCCAACCTGGCCTTGAACACTGCCAGGGATGGAGCACTCACAACCTCCCTGGCCAACCCATTCCAGTGCCTCAGCACCCTAACAGGAAAGAATTTCTTCCTTATTTCTTCCTTATATCCCCTGTTTCAGTTTGAACCCATTACCCCTTGTCTTGTCACTACAGTTCCTAATGAATAGCTCCTCCGCAGCATCCCTATAGGCCCCCTTCAGATACTGGAAGGCTGCTATGAGATCTCTCACTGCTCTGCTCTGCTCTGCAAAAACAATACCCCACATTTCACAGTGAGATAGCTCTGGGAGGTGAGAGGGGACTCTTCCATAGAGCAGGCTCCATCCTCTCCAGTAGAAGAATCTGAATAATTCTTATCTCCAGAGGACGATGTAACTATTGAAAATGAATGACTTTGGAATGATGGATTTTGTGCCCTCCCCATGGCATCTCTACAAGGCTGTGGCAGCAGGTTTGCTCCGCAACCCAGCTCTGCTTCACTAACTGGGGAAACACCTCATTTGCAAATTCAGCTGGGGTCTCGGTGCCCCACAGAGACCCATGTGCAAAGCCATGGCTGGGATCAGCAAGTCTCACCCAAGCCCTGAAACAGAAACGTGGAGGTGGAGGAAACTGCATGGCACCTGACTGCACTGAATCATAGAATGGTTTGGGTTGGAAAGGTCCTGAAGCTCATCCAGTTCCAACCCCTTGCCAAAGGTCCTTTCCAACCCAAACCATTCAATGCCTCTATGATTCTATGCTTTCCTGATACCCAGTTATTAAACCTCAGGTGCTGCACCTCAAAGCTGAGATAAATCCTGTGTCATTGCTCATATACAGGCTACTAACAGCCAGACTGACTCTTACAGGCACAACCTTGGTCTGAAAGCAGAGTCTTGTGAGTGCATCTGAATCACCACAAAGCTGAAACTTCCCAGTTTCTTAGTGTTTGCTTTGTAAAACAGGGAATGAAATGGTCCCAGCAGCCCGCTCCAGTGATATCAGACCACAGAAACACACCGCTCGCGGTCAGTTCCTGCTGGGAATACCTGGCAATGGCAAATAACACTAACGGAAGTGGGGAGCGGGGTGCAGGCACTGATTTGTTTTCCACGGAGAGGACTCCGAATGCGCTCTGACAAGTCAGGAGCTGGGATTTCTTCTGACAGATGCATTTGCCGGGGACTGCTGATTATGCAGAATTAAACCCATCTGTGGCATGCAGTTTGTCAAACCTGCTTGTGTCTTGCTGCCTCGCCAGCCCTTTCCTCTACTCCCAGGCTTCCTTAACAGCCAAGGTCCCTCCTGCAATGCCCTGCAGCTCATTGCCGAGAGGACTTCAGTATAGGACCTACTGAACCTGGGCCTCTTCAATGAAGCTGCCTGGTGTATTACACTCCGAAACTCACCCTACCAAGCAGCCTAGGCTGTCCCATGCACCACAGCCCTTGTATCTTTAAGCTTCCCAATCCTGTATGTCTAATCCCATTTAGGCTCTGGTAAACAGCTAGGGAAGTTGGTTCTCTACGTGCTTAGGTCTTGGATGGGGCTGTGCATCATGCAGAGGGGTTATACATAAAGAAGGGGTGTTATGCATGCAGGGGGCTTGCATGTAGGAGATCCATACATAAAGGGAGTCCTGCACACATGGGTCTGTACATGCAGGACATGTGTACATTCAGGGTGGTTGTGAATGTGTGATGGGGATCTGTGGGTGAAGATGCATAGATTAGGAGAAGCATGTATGCAGCAGGTCCTTGCAGGTGAAGTCAATTAGGGATGCACTTGAAAAGGGCTATGCATGATTGGGGTCCAGCATGCAGGGAGCCCTCCTATTCCTGTCACTTCCCTCAGGGAAACAGAGAGGACCTGAAAGAGCCCAAGTGTGATGGGGAAGGGCTGAGGGAGCTGGGGGGTTCAGGCTGGAGAAGGCTCAGGGGGGACCTGATGGCTCCCTCCAAGTGCCTGAGAGGAGGATGGAGCCAGGAGGGGCTGAGCTCTGCTCCCAAGGAACAAGGGATGGGCCAAGAGGAATCGGCCTCAAGCTGCCCCAGGGCAGGTTTAGATGGAGCTGAGGAGCAATTCCTGCCCCAAAGGGTGCTCAGGCATTGGAAGAGGCTGCCCAGAGCAGGGCTGCAGTCACCATCCCTGCAAGCGCTCGCACACCGTGGAGAGGAGGCTTCAGGGGTTAATGGTGGCCTTGGCAGACTGGGTGAGCTCAAAGATCATTTTCCAACCTATTTTCTTCTATTATTCCATAAAATGGGGATGGAAAAAGTCTTCGGGTCGAGAGGAGAGGAAAGGAAAGGAGAGCTGGTTCTACTCCATCGAGGCTCTAACTCCCCTCTTGGCGGCCTGGGCGCTGCCAAGCCGAGCCGCCCCGGGCGACCCGGAGCCAAGAGGGAGTTGGCCTCCGGCCCCGGTTCTCCGGAGCGGGGAAACGAAACCAGGACCGGCCGGGGGAGGAGGTGGGGGGAGGCGGTGCGGGAGGCGGGTCGGTCCGCGGGGCGGGGCCGCTGTCATTTCCCCGCCCCCTGCTGCCAGCCCTGCGCGCCGCTCGCTGCCTTGCGCATCTCGCTGGCCCCACCGCCGCACCATGAAGGCGCTTCTGTTCGCTGTGCTGGCTGCGGTGCTGTGCGTGGAGAGAGGTAAGGGGGAGAGGGATGCTCACGTTTCCTGCCCACAACCATCACTTCTTCCCGAGGTGCCCCAGTCCTTCCCCAACCCTGGATTTGGGAGCAGATGGGGGTGTGTTTGTGTACTGCGTCTTGCAAGGGTGGGTTCTGGAAGTTGAGGGTTGCAAAGGAGCTGCGGGGGATAGAGCTGAGCCCTACTGGGGTTTAGCGTGGGGTTCGGGGGTGTCTTTCCAAGACCTGCCTCGCAGCAGTGTCCCTCCTGAAGCACGAACTTCAGGGCTCCCGTGCCTATGTAAGTACGCATCTCCAGCTGTGCATGGAGGTATTTTGGAGCTTTTCCCAGTTGCAGCTCGAACAAAGACCAGGGCCGGCCCCGCGCCCCCTTTTCGGTGCAGCGAGCCGGGATAACGGCGCCGGAACGGGCAGAGACGTAGCCAAGGGGAAGGAGGGTGGAGGGGAGATGGAGCCCAGCCCGGCAATGGCTGATGGAGCAAAGTCTGTCCAGAGCCAGTCGTGATTCTGGCTCCTGCTGCCCCCCAACCCCCCCATCATCCTTCGGGGCAGGCAGTGGTGGCCAACATGTGGGGGGGGTGGCCCCCAAGGGGCCAAGCCCTGTGGAGCAGCATCTTGGGGCTGCCAACCACGTTGGGGAGAACGTGCTTCCCGTTGCTGGGTGTTAAACCGCAAGTTACCCGAGTTGCAGGGGCTGCAATCCCCGCCTTCCCATCGACTCCATTTCTGACTATCCAAACTCCATGGGGCGGTCCAAGCCCCCATATTGTTTCCATATGTCGATGTTTGGAGAAGCCAAACAAAGAGCAAACGGAAGAGTTTTGGGCCCTGCGCAAACACGGGCCCTCCTCGTCTCCTGAGGATACCTGGAGAAGAAACTAGTTGTCTGCTGCCCTTCCCATGCCCCGTTCCCTTTGGGATCCGGGAAGCAACTGACAATCCAAGCGTTGGGTCTGGGTTTGGGGCCAGCTGGCGTGTGCTCAGTTCCAGCTGGGAGGATGGGCTCTCCAGGCCAAGACTGTTGAGAGGTTTCATTTCCCCCCCCCATCCCCTTCCAAAAACCCCTTTCAGCTTGGAAGTAAGTTCTTAGCCAGGCAAAAGGGTTGGTTCCAGGTAGCTTTAACCCCAAACGCTTCCAACACGTCCAAAGCTATTGCAGCCGAGCTTTACCCCCTGCTCCAAGTGTCCTAAAGATCTTGCATATACATAAGCATCTTTTCTAAGAGCTATGGAAAAGGAAAGAGCGCTCGGCACAGGGACTGAATGGAAGCGCTGCGGAAGCAACAGCGTTTTTCACTGCTGCTTAGCTTCAGAGCGGGCTTTTAAAGGCTTTTCTTTACCTTTTCTCCTTGCTCTCTGCGAGAATGGATCCAACCTCTTATCTGGAGGAATTCCCCCAACTGATCCGCTCTGCTTTGGGAGCCCTTTGTTCCACAGAGGAGCCGAGCAGCAAAGGGATAAACACATGGGTTCTTGTGCACTTGGTGAATATGAGGCTTCCCTTTTGCATTGTTCAGTCTTCGGCCTTTATTTCTCCCCTTTTCTTTTCCTCCTTATAGCCTTGAGCTCCAACTCTTCGCTCTGTCTCCAGCTGGGGCACAATCCTGCCACCCCTCTTGTGCCTTTTGTCCATAGCACTCAGCCTGTTTGCTCTTTTTAACTCTGCGGTGGGTTATGCAGTGATGTGCTTTGCTGGGGCAGAACGTGGCACCGGTTCCGAGTTATTCCCTCTTAAACTATGTTGAAAGACTCGCTTCTCCTGGGAAGATGTTGTCTATGTTAAGGGGTAATGTGTAGGTGTGACAAAGGAAAACATGGGGATAGGTAGGAGATGCTGTGGTAGGAGCATAGATTTAGTCACGTGGCAGCAAATTTCATGCCTAAAGGTGCCTTTGTGTGCATGTACAAGTATTTCTGATGTGTTTGTAGCTGGAATCTCTAAGCCTCAAGGACTAGCACCTCACCCCTCGACTCGTGCATTCAGCCCAGTGAGCAAATGCATAGGGGAACATATGTCCTGCCATAATGCCCACAGGAAGCCTGTAATCCACTTCATTCCTGGTTGCAGGCGGGATTCCTGTGCAATGGGGTGAGTCAGTTTGCCTCCTCAGTTTGCCCTCAGGATGGTTGCAAGGAGAAGGGTTTGGGGTAGGTCAGTCCAGAGACGTGCTGGGGACAATGGAGCAGCAGGGAGCTGGGCTTCACTCTTAAGGTTCTATACTGAGTTTTGGCCAACCCATGGACAAGGACACCCAGGGACAATGACAGGCTGTAGACTTAATGCGTGGCTCTGTCCTCCTGCTCCTGTCATAGATCCAGAGGCAAGGTTCGTTGATGTATCTCTCCTGGGGCTTTTGACTCAACTGGTGGCCCTGTAATCCTGGTGCTGTGTGTAGGTTGTGGCTGCTGCATTGGCATGCTCCGGTTTTGTTGCAAGGGTCATTGGCACACTGATGATCCTTGGAATATGTATGGGCCAGCTCAGGAAATTCTTGCTTGGGGGTTGTGGTGTTGGCTTTGTCTCCAAAGCAGGGTCATTTGGCTGTCCTGATGTGATGTTCAGGATCTCCCATTAAGCTGTTTTAATCTGTTTCCTTAAGATTATGGTTTAGTTTTCTTTCCCTGCCTTGGCCATGGCTGCCCAAAAGTCATTCCCTCAAAAAACTATTACTGTTTTTTCCCCATTTACCCAATAAAAAGTTTTACTTTCCCAATAGAAACAGTAATCAGGCGAACCGTTCAGTCCCATTGGTCATGCTGACCACTATTTATCCATTCTTCCAAATACTCCATGACAGGGACTGCTGAGCCTCAGTGAGCTCTCCCAGGGCTTAGGACAATCTGTTTGTGGTGAGGCTGGAAGAGATAGGAAGAGCAGGAATGATGCTGCCTTGCACTTCCCATCTTGGATGAGCCCCATTCCATTTTGCATCCTGTTAACACAGCAGAGAAAGGCAGTGCCTCATGGGAGGGCTTGTGTGAGTGCTCAAAACAAACCTGATCTGTCTTCATATGTAGGTCAACAACTGCAGTGTAGCTGTGATGTTCTTGTATGTAAAATGCAGACAAGAGCATCTGGCCACTGCAGAGTGCACATGTCCCTGCTGAGTCACAGGTCCAGGCTCCTTCTGCAACCATTTCCCACCTCTGATGGGATGTTCCAATCTTTTCTCTTCCTTGGGTAGATCTGAAGGATGAGGGATGGGAAGCAGCTGGTTCAGTCCATTCTGCTGGCATAGGATAAGCCAGTTCCATGGAGGAAGGGATGGGTTTCTTTGCTATCCCCCTACTCCAACTTAAGAGCTTGGTTGTATATGCTGCCTTCATAGTGTTATAACTCCCTGGGGAGTGGGAAAGGGCAGGTCCTTGCTGGTCACGCTGCAGTGCTGCCTTGCACTAGCTTAGAACTTGTTCCTACCACGTGCACTAACTCAAGTGTAGCCTGAGTTTTGTACCCTGCTGCCAAAAGCAGGTCCTGGGAAGCTCAAACCTGTGGACATGCCTGGAGCATTTCTCATCAATGCCCATGGCAGTTGAGCTGTAAATAAACCCAGATCTCAGGCTCTAGGTTACAAGCCTGAACTTCCCTCTGTTGTTTAGCTTCAGGTTGGTAGCTGTACTTTGAACCCACGTGTGGTGCAAACAGGAGCGTGCCATAAAGGTTTACCTGTGGTTGTACTGAGGCTTCAGCTGACAGTTGATCCTGCAAGAGATCAAAAGGCATCCGCTGTCATAGGATCATGGAATGGTTTGGGCTGAAAGGACCTTAAGGTCATCCAGTTCCAATCCCTGCTATGGGCAGGGACACCTCACACTAGAGCAGCTTGCTCCAAGCCCCATCCAACCTAGTCTTGAACACTGCCAGGGGTGGAGCATTTACCACTTCTCTGGGCACCCTGTGCCAGTGCCTCAGCACCCTCACAGTAAAGAACTTCTGCCTTATCTCCAACCTGAACTTATAGAATCACAGAATAGTCAGGGTTGGAAAGGACCTTAAGATCATCCAGTTCCAACCCCCCTGCCATAAGCAGAGACACCTCACACTAAACCATGGCACCCAAGGATTCATCCAACCTGGCCTTGAACACTGCCAGAGATGGAGCACTCACAACCTCCCTGGCCAACCCATTCCAGTGCCTCACCACCCTAACAGGAAAGAATTTCTTCTTTAGATCCAATCTAAACCTCCCCTGTTTCAGTTTGAACCCATTACCCCTTGATCTGTCACTGCAGTCCCTAATGAAGAGTCCCTCCCCAGCATCCCTATAGGCCCCCTTCAGACACTGGAAGGCTGCTTTTAACTTCAAACCCATCACCCCTTGCTTATGCTTGAACCCTTCACTTGGCCATTTTGGGGGGGGGGTGGAACCTAAGGTATGCAGGTGAAATAGCAAGTGTGGCCATGTGTCCTGTCACTACAGTAAACATGAATAGTTTCTCCTTTTAAAGATCCTGAATTTAAATAGAATGCAGTTTTTCTTTNGGGGGTGTGGGGTGTGTGTGTGGAACCTAAGGTATACAGGTGAAACAGCAAGTGTGGCCATGTGTCAGAGGTGGGGACCACCATGTCAGGAGCTGCTGCCTTCATCCCCTGACTGCTGTGTGCTTTTCTCTTGCAGCCCACACACTCTTCTGCTTTTCCTGCTCGGATGCATCCTCCAACTGGGCCTGCCTGAAGCCTGTCCAGTGTGGGGAAAATGAAAACCACTGTGTGACAACATACGTTGGAGTAGGGATCGGTGAGTGCTGACAGCACCGGTGTCTTCTGCCCCTCTTGCCTGCTCTGCTGGGTCTCCTCATGAGCTCTGGGGAGGTTTTCCTTCCTTTGGGTGTGGAAAGGGGATCAGATTGAGTGTCAGACCATCCCAAGGGATTTAGGAGGGACGTACTGCCAGACGGAGTCATGTTAAAGCCCACGTGCCTGCACCGAGAAGGGAATCCAAAGGGAATTCCGGAATGGGGGCAGGGAGCTTGCTGATGAATAAGTGAAAGCGTGGAGGATGCTGCAGACTTCCTCTGGAGGAAGCTCCAGGGTTGCCCTCCCTGCTTTTTTGCCCTGTGTTGAGTTTTAGTTCATCCCTCAATCCTGCCTTTGCTTCTTCGCTCTCTGTGGATGAGGTGGGGTTGCCAGGAAGGGAGGTTTGCAGGTCTCCTCCCTAAGAGACAGGAAAGATCTGGTGGGATCTGTGCTTCCCGAGTGCTGCTCCTAAGGAAGCACCGCTGCAGAGCCCAGCTTGCGAGAGGGAGGGATGCTGCACGTCTGAGTTGCACAGCCCTTGATGTGGGTGGCTTGTGCGTGCACAAATGGAGGCAGGGAGCTTTTATAAACCCGTTGTCTTAGCACAGGGCTAGTGATCTCCTATTTCCTGCTGCTAAGTGTAGGCTGTGCCTCTCGCAGCCAACGACTGAAACACAGACTACTCTTAAGTGCCTCCCCGGTGCTCTATGCCCTGTGTCTCACTTGAGGAGTCCCAGGGTGAGGCTTGAGTGAGGTACTTGAGATTCTCCACTGGAGCTGTTGTGGCCAGACTTTGGCTTATGGCCTGCAAAGGGTGTCCCTGGGGTCCTGCATGGTTTCTAGTACCTATAAGGGAGGTTATCATGGGTGTTGAGCTGGCGGAGGTTACTGTCATAGCCTGATGCTTAGAAGCGCTTTATCCTCTCTGTGCTCCTGTGATGCTCTGGCTGTTTCCATGCTGTTACTTCCTTTGCAGAATAGGTGAAACATTCTAAACCCAATCTCCTTTTGCTTTCTCCTCCTTTTACCTCACCCTAAATACAGGCGGCAAGTCTGGCCAGTCCATCTCGAAAGGATGCTCTCCCATTTGCCCCAGCGCCGGGATTAACCTCGGCATAGCGGCTGCCTCCGTGTACTGCTGCGACTCCTTCCTCTGCAACATCAGTGGTTCCAGCAGCATCAAAGCCAGCTACACGGTCCTGGCCTTGGGGGTCCTCGTTAGCTTCATCTACATCCTCAGGGCTCGCGAGTGATGGGGCTGGCCAAGGAAGAGCCGTCTTCCGTAGGCTGTCGCAGGTCTCATTAGCCAATATCTTCTCTGTTGCTGTCTGCAAGGAGATCCTCTACTTCTCAAAAGGCTTCCAAAGTGATTGTTTCCCAGACTTTATGCTCTTCCAGCATTGGGGACCTGGGCGGTTTGGCCGAGCTGTTCTCTTCCTTCTGTGGACATACCCCACTGCACTCTCACACCTCCTTGGCAAAGGTGGATCGTTTCGGAAGGGTTTCTGCTTTTATACCTAATCCTCCCCCTCCCCCTCATTTCTAAGGTTGGTTAAATCAAAGCTGGGACTCGCTGAGAACCGATTGAACCCCAGACACCACCCGGTCAGAGTGTTCAGACCTTCCTGCCTCTCACCTCTATGGAGGTGCCTGGCACCGGTGTGCTCCAGCACATGGATGGCCAGGGGCTTGGGAATGCATGACCCAAAGGGAGACACATTCCTGGCCCCTTGCAGCTGCAGTCTCTTTTTTTACTGGTTTTTCCTGATCCTGGGCTGACTTTTCTGGAAAATGACATGTCCTTTTGTCCTTCCAAGCTCTGTAAGTGCCAGACCTGAATAAACATGCTCCTGTTGTTACCTGAGCTGGGACGTGTGCTGTGTGTGTTTCGTTGCTGCGGACACAGAGATTAGGAAAGCTCTTATGGAAAACCCAAATGGTATGCCCGGCATGAGGGCTTCTTACCCTCTCAAGTGGCTTCATCTCAGCATTCCTTCCAGTTCACCTCTGAGCAGCAAGTCCGTCTCTTTTCTGATCCACAGCTTGCTTCCTGTCTCTTCGGAATCACCTTTTCCAGGTGTGATTCAGTGGAAAATGCCAGTCATCGTGGTCTGAATCAACCCCATCACTCCTAAAGGAGGAAGTGTGTGAAGAACAGACCTCTAACAAGTAGTGTGCATGAGACAAAGACTTGGTGCCTCAGTTTCCCCACTTTGGACTCATGATGGTAACAATGACATCAATACCTGAACGATCCAGGGCAACAGGTCTGCAAGACACAGTGAAGTCAATGGCAAAGATCCTTAGGTTCAACCTGCAATCCCTGGCTGATGGTGCAACATGGACTGCAGAAGGTGACCTCACCACCAACCCTGCCACTCCTGCTGTCCTTCAGCTCCCAGCATCTTCCCAGGTCTTCCAGCAACATTGCTCCTCAAAGTTCTCAGCCATCCCATGGGAAGCGTGTCCTGCCACTTCTGGTTTCCTACCTGCTTTGCCTACCTGTGGACCTGCTCAACCCAAACCGAGCCTTAAACTGTCAGGTGAAAGCTTGCTGTCACTTCCACTGATGGATCAGAGGTGCACTGGGCTTTTTGCTTCATCTAACAGCAAAAATGAGGTGTAACCTTGGCACTCTTTAGTCATGCCCTCCTTGTGTGTGGTTCTGTTCTCTGTCAAACAAGAAACAAGCTGTGCACAGTGATAAATTACACCTTTATCCCCAGTTAAAGGAGTGATAAACAGCTTCTTTTGGGGAAATTGGGTGCAGATATACGGAAATATTAGCACCAAAAGTGATTGCATGCTTTTTCCTCCTCCTTCTCCCCATCTTTTAATTAAAATGACACATACTAATGACAGCCTTTACAACAGGAGAGACTGGTCACATTGTGACATGACCCACGATTAGGTGATGAGCTTGGTAAGAATGCATCGCTTGTCTCCTTGGTCCTTGGATGTGCCTTCCTCTGGTTAATACATCCTCCCTTGCCTGCTGGGATCACAGGGCTTAAGTTGTGCCACCAACCTCTGCTAGGAGCATAGAGAACAGGGAAAATGGGGAAATACATGGATAGAAATGCAGTAAATATTCCCTCGTTTTCCTCTGCCTGAGCCTTTCTCCCAAGAGGGTTACAAGTCTCATTTGCAGGGTTATTTTGTTCCCTGCCATTAGCTGTGAGTAGATGCTGTAGTGAGACTAAGGCGGACCTGAAGTACTCTCCCTTGCACATAATGAGGTTGTAACTCTTCTAAGTCACCTGGTAAAAGGTATCTTGGTTTTGAACTCACAACACCTCTGCTGTGAGCAATTTAAAAGCCATCAGCATAACCATGGCCTCATGCCTCAGCGTAGCTGGCTCCTAATGCTTGTTCATGCCTTTATGAGGCTCTTCAGGATGCCACACTGGACAGCCCTTTGGGCTAAAGCAACAAGCAGGGTTATGAGAGACCTGATTGTCTCCTCTAATGGCCATCCCCTTCCTATCTCAGCGTTAGAGATTTCCTCATGCCAAGGGCTCAGTTATCCAAGGGAGCAAGGGCTGGTGGGAGGAGCATTCAGCAAGCTACTTGCCCTAAACGAATAACAGGTTATATTCATGCTATTGCCAGGGGACAGATCTGAAGGTCAGTTCACATGTGTTTTTAAGCCTATAGTTGATGAATAGGTTGTGTTTCTCTTCACTCTTTCTATCTTCCTCATCATGCTATATTCCTGTGCCCTTCGTAGATGGAAGAGGAGATATTTCAAACACATGTGGCAAGGATCTCTTTGACAGATACATGTACATTTGAGAGAGCAGGAGGCTATGACAGCTTGTCAAATGCGAGAGAAGTTACTCAGCGATTGAATCCAAAGCATCCTATGATCATTTCTGCCAACTTATCACAGCTCTGGTCTTGCTGTAGAGGATGTTTGCCTTCAAATGCCCAGCACCAGAAAATGTGTGAGAACCTTTAAAGCCCAGGAGTAAAAGGCCTGAAAATGCAGCTGTAGTAATTAAAAGCATTAATAATAATAAGGAAATAAATAGTAAGACCCAAGCATTTATAGAGCACTGAAACTGGTGGCTTATTAAACGAAATGCCTGCTTTGGAACTTGAAGGCCATGGTGGGACAGCCCTTAAGGGCTTTGAATGTGTTTACTTGGTCTGTGGAATCCAAGATGGAAATCTCAGCAGAGAACTTAGATCTTCGTCTTTCCTGACAAGATGAGAGGTTGTGAAGGGAGGCAGCTTTGCTCCAAACAGGTGTAAAATATCCTGGAACACTTTTCATTGGGAAGTAAGACCTTAAGTCAAATATCTGCCTGTTTTGGAGCTAATGAGAATATGATTTCTGTGCTTCTGTCCTGGAAATGGCTGTATTGCAACGGCGGCAGCTGCTGCTGTCTACCACTACACCAGCGTTACAAGGGCTCTCGTTGTCTGTTGTCTGTACATGCTCAAAGCTCACTGCAGCACCAGCCCTTTCCATCCATGTCCATTGGGTTTGCTGTTTGCCAAAAAGGAGGGCTTAAAAATGAAACGAGCCTCTTCCAACTGTTTTAATCCTTTTGGATAGCACAAACCTGATGTGACTTCCTTGCACAACCAGCCAGAACAAATAAGGCAGAGTTGCTTAATCATTACTCAAAGGATCCGCATCGTTATTCAAAGAATGGCTTTGTTTGGTGTTAATGTACTCCAGTTGTTTGGAATGACTTGCCACCCAGGATCCTTGTTTGCTATGAAGGAGGCTGTGGTCCTACCATGCCTTTGGGAAGCCTGGTAGCTCTGGTCCAGGTGGCTGTGCCTTCATGCAGGAATGAGGTATAGTTCTCCGTGGTCTCCTGTTTATGGGAAAGGCAGGTGTGGTGCACATCTGGATGCTTGGAGGTTTAGGGCCCTATCACAAGCCCCTTGCTTCAGTCTGTATGCTTCTATAGCCTGGGCTGTGCTTCCATTGCCATGCTGTGGGTCTTGGCTGTTTGGGATGAAGATGGCCCTGCCTCTTTCCTTGATCCCGGAGGAGTTATTTCACCCCTGGAAAGCCGCTGTCTGAGGCTGTCAGCCTGGAATGGGAATAGGCACACTCAATCTTGCATTGTGGGAGTGNTTCTATAGCCTGGGCTGTGCTTTCATTGCCATGCTGTGGGTCTTGGCTGTTTGGGATGAAGATGGCCCTGCCTCTTTCCTTGATCCCGGAGGAGTTATTTCACCCCTGGAAAGCCGCTGTCTGAGGCTGTCAGCCTGGAATGGGAATAGGCACACTCAATCTTGCATTGTGGGAGTGTCGTGGTACACAAGGAAGCCAAGCCCTGGGTCCGTCCTGCCATCTACTGGCTTATGGTAGACTTGATAGAGAAGCTTTGAAGCCCAGATTGCACAAGGAGGAACCCTTAGGGTATGAAAGAGGGAATAGGGAGCCAAGGCAAGCTACCATTGACCAGTTAATTGCATGTGAAGCAGCAAATCAGCAACGTCAGGATGAGGTTGAGTGTTTTGTCCAGGTTTAATAGTGTAAATTGAGACATGAAAGGCTTAAACAGGTTTCCCAAGTCCAACATCTTCAGAAGGAACACTTGTTTCCAGCCCAAACCCTACCTTTTCATCACAACCGAAACACTCCATGAAAATATAATCAGGCCAATAATGTGTTGCAGGAAAACTATTGACACCTTTTATTTCAGCGTTGTGGGATGATCTCATTTCACTGAGATGGCCCCACTGCAACGTCGATTTTACTAATACATGTATGTGAGATTTGTAATCGTGTATTACCTTTGTTGTAACACAATAAGCAGAAGAAAGCAGCATTGATTCCTTTAAATATATTAACACCAGTATAAGTGTAGCGTATGTTACATATTGTTTCTTATACTCTAATAAAAATATATGGAATTAATAAAAAAGGTACGCTTGGAACAATGTTTTTGGATGGTTTTATAGATATTATGGATTTGCTGCGTGGAAACAAAGCGCTTGGGTTGGATTCAAAGCCTAGGGCTGGGCGTTGCAGGCCAAAAGGATGACAGTTATCCCTCTCTATAGGATACAGTGAGGGATAAATCCATACATGCCATCTCAAGGCCATTGGAGTCTTTTCCTGATGGTGGATATAGAACAGGGATTGTCTTTGCCTTCAATAGATGTGCTCATAAATTCCATTGACTTGTCCATGACCTTATGGGGAATGGAGATGGGATTTGTCCTTGGAGCCTCTGCTCTTCCTGTTGGAGAGGGTGGCTATTTTGGGCACATAATGGCCCCTGTGTGGGTGTCCATGGGCAGCTGCTCCTCTTCCTGAGCTCCTTGGGGTTCCCTGTTCCCACTCCTGCCTGTGGACAGATGCACACATGGACACACAGACATGGGGCTGATTGCTTTGGAGACTTCCCCCTTGCCACGCTCCTGAATTTGGGAGCAAGAATTCCTGCTGCTTCATAAAGATGTGTCATCCTGATCTTTGTTTAAAGCTTTATCATTTCTGGGAGCGAGGTTGGATCCCCTGGGAGAAGGAGATGATGTTCCCTGGGGAATGTGAGACACACACAGAATAACAGCAATGGGCTCTCAAGAGTTTCTTAGTTTCTTTTTATGCCTTGAAACAAAGGCAGAAAGGTATTTATTCCTTTTCTCTGGATAACCCCAGCCTGGATTATCAGCTTCCTGGGAAAGGGTCTTCTCCACTGCTCTCCTTCCTTGCAATCTGTGTATTGCAATGTGTAAGTGGTTTTGGGGATGGGAGGGCACCAGTGGTGACAGGGACTACTTTGGGGACTGAAGGGCATTGCACAGATGGTGATCAAAGAAGAAACCTGCTCCTAAGAGGTTACACCTCCCTCTTGCTTGGCATTCCTCTCCTTTCTTCTCCCTGCTCCTGCTATTCCATGGAGACCTGTCTGTCCTTAGGCAGGCCCAGGATGGGCTCTCCCACATTCCAGGTTCATAAGGTTAAGGGAAATGGTGCCATTTCTCCTGATCTAAGAGGGGACACCACCGATGCTATGACACATTGGTAATAGAACTGTTTCCCTGGTTAAGGTCCATATTTCCCTTGTTAAGGTCCATATATAAGGTCCATGTTAAGGTCCATTTTCATATGGACCTTGCTAAGGTCCATAACTTCCCTTGTTAAGGTCCATATCCTGTTCAGATATGTAGTAATGCTCAATGCCTGAAGGTCTTTCTGGGAACTGAACAACACAGGCTGTGGCCAGTTCTGTTTCACTTGGCTCTGTGGCCATTTCTCACTGGCATCCCAAGGCCGTGCAGGTCATCTCAGGGTCCATGACACAGTATGCTAACAAATGGGTCTGAAGAGGGGGAATTCCTTCCTCTCCATCCCTTCCTTTTACTGTCCCTCTGGACATGCCTCCAGTCTATAGAGTCACGACTCCATGGCAAACACAGGTTCTGGAGGAACAAATAGGTTGGTGAGTGTCCAGAAAACGGCTCTGTTTGCTAGTTTTGACGTGGAGGAGGCAAGGGAAGTGTGTAGGGAGATGGTTTGCGAGTGAAAATGAGTGGTGCTAAAGGAAGGAAATGACTGAAGCAAGAGCTCCACCTTCCTGCCAGTGCTAACCCTAACCCTTTCCTCCTGCTTCCTTTCCTCCCCAGTTCATGGGCATTGAGGTCCATATGAGGGGCTATGGGGAGCAAGGGGAAAGATGCCGCCTCCAGACTGCAATGCTGCCCTGAACAGCAGCAGAGATGGGATGATGGTGGAGCGATGGGAGGTGCTTTGCGGGGCTTATCCAATCTTCCTGCTCAGCATTTCACAAGGAAAAGGGATTTAAACCGATGTACAATGTACCTTGGTCTCCCTGGGGTTGGTGATGTGGTGCTTCCTGTGACGCTTGGCATCCTCGATAAGTGAATACTTCTTGTCCTTTCTGTAGAACGAGTTAGACTGGCAACACACAGCGTCAAACCCATAGGGGAAGAGGTGTGAGTAGCTGCCTTGCTCTCCTTCTCCATGCAATCATGAAACACCACAACTGGGGTATTGTATTTCACCCAGAATCTTTTCATACCCTCATGACCAGGTGCTCCTGGCTCTGATTCTGTATTCTTATGGCTAAAACAGCAGGGATTCAGTCACCCATTCTCACACAGGAGACTGAGTTTTGCATTATGACTCCTCACTGGCTCAGACCGGTTAAACCTGTTGGTTCCAGGAACAGCACCCATTTAATATCATGGTCCAGCTATTAAAGATGGCAAAGACCCAAATATGAGCAGTGAATAGATACAAGGGTGGTGGTGCCTTGTATATGAGGTTATTGTGGGAGACAGTGTTAAAAGCCTCTGCAGGGCTCAGGTTCTTTGTAAGGACGAGGTGTAGCTGCTCAAGTTGGGATTCAACTCATAGTTTGGTCAAGGGAATTTAGATTCTGGTTGTTTCTCCCTGCTTTAGTTCCACATGGAGGCAGCTCATCCTAAAGCTGGTTGGAAACAAATGATCCCGAAGTTTGGAGATGGCAACAATTAAACCCTACCCAAATAAACCCTGGTAATTGTTCCATCCCATCCTTGGGAATTGGGCTGGGACGAGGCGTTTGCGTTTTCTCCTCTTGTCGGAAGGTGGCAGCGGCAGGACCCAGATTTCCCAATGAAGGATGTCCTGGGATGGGTGTGTTGACCTGGAAAGACAAGAAGCCCCTTATACTAAGAGAAATGATGCAGAAAGAAGTTAATCTGGAGCCTGGGGATGAGGAAGAGGTGCTTTAGCTCAGCATGCTCTTCACTACGTTCCAAGCATGGAGACACCACAGCCGTGCTGGTTTCCTCTTTCAGTTTTTGAACACTCACATGGAGAAATCTTTTTCATTGTGTGTGACCAGGATTTCCCTTCCTGCAACTTGTGGTCAATGGGAATCTTCAAGGATAATCCAGCTCAGCCTCCTCTTCAATTCCTTTGTATGTCAGATGCTGTTAGACTGCTTGAGCCCGTTCTCAGCCTGCTTTCCGGACTGTACAATCCAAGATCATAAATCATAGAATCATAGAATGGTTTGGGTTGGAAACCCTTGCAATGGGCAGGTTCAGCTCACACTAAACCATGTTGCCCAAGGATCTGCCCACCCTGGCCTTGAACACTGCCAGGGATGGAGCAGCCACAGCTTCCCTGGGCACCCTGTGCCAGCGCCTCAGCACCCTCACAGGGAAAAACTTCTGCCTAAGGTCTCATCTCAGTATCCCCTCTGTCAGTTTAAAGCGATTCCCCCTTGTCCTGTCCCTGCATGCCCTTGTTAAAAAGTTCTTCTCCAGATTTCTGGTAGGCCTCCTTTTTAAAATTTAATTTAAAATTAAATCTGGGTTGGTCCCTTTTAGGATGTGTAAAGATATTCTTTGCCTTAAAGACATTGTGGTTGAATGTAGCAATCTGCCCTTTTTGGCCAACAGGTGCTTTTAAAGTCAGATTTGTTTTCACACTGAACATTCATGCTGTGCCTAGTAGTCATTCTTCATGTGTGAGAAGAACAGGAAGCGTGTGTATTAAGGATAGAACTNCACAGCTTCCCTGGGCACCCTGTGCCAGCGCCTCAGCACCCTCATAGTAAAGAACTTCTGCCTTATCTCCAGCCTCAACTTGCCCTGTTTCAGTCTGAACCCATCGCCCCTTGTCCTATCCCTACAGTCCCTGATGAAGAGCCCCTCTCCAGCATCCTTGTAGCCCCCTTCACACACTGGAAGCTGCTCTGAGGTCTCCACGCAGCTTCTCTTCTCCAGGCTCAACAGCCCCAATGTTCTCAGGCTGGCTCCATACAGGAGATGCTCCAGTCCCCTGATCATCCTCGTGGCCTCCTCTGGACTTGCTCAAACAGCTCCATGTCCTTATGTTGAGAACACCAGAACTGCACAAATCCTTGTATTACCTGTGGTCAAGTCACTGCCCAAACCACATGAAAACTTGGGATCACAGAGATATGGTGGGATAGCTCAAATAAGTGAGTGCTACCATGGCTGGGTACAGCCTGTTTAGGAAGTGCAAGCAGGAAAGGTAAGGAAGGAGAATTGCTTTATATGTGAGAGATCAGCTGAAGTGATGAAGCTCTGCCTAGGGACGGGTGAGAGAGCTTATGTGTCAGGATGAGCAGGCAGGTCAGCACAGGCGATGTTGTACTGTGTGTCTGATACAGACCACCTAACCAGTAAGAAATAGATGAGGTCTTCCTTCTTCAGACAACAGGAACAAGCCTCATACTCACAAGTCCTGGTCCCCATGGAAGGCTTTGAGTGTCCCAGTGTCTGCTGGAGGAGGAACACAGCAAAGCAGTAGCAATATAGGTGGTTTCTGAAGCCACAGCTTCCTGACACAGATCACTGAGCAACCAGCACAAAGAGGTACTCTCATGGATGTCATACATGCAAACAAGGAAGAACTTGTTAGGGATATAAAGGCTGAGGGCAGCCTGACCATGAGGTGGTGGAGTCCAAGATGCTGGAGTGGGGAACAAGATAAAAGGCAGCATCACAACCCCAGAGTCAGAATGGGTTTCCCACAGTGGGGACATTAGGCCTCACTGGTCCAATATCCTTCAACAATGAGCTGATCAGCTTGGTGTATGATGAGAGAGATTTGGATGTTGGTTATCTCTAACTTCAGGCATTATCTCTAACTTAAGGCTTTCAACACTGTCTTCCACAATAACCTCATAGTTAAGCTGACAAAGTATGGGCTAGATAAATGGACAGTGAAATGGACTGAAAACTGGTGGAGCAATTGGTCCTAGAGGCTTGTAATGAGTGGCACAAGGTCCAGTTGGAGGCAAGTCACTAGTGGGGTACCACAGGGCTGCACTCTTCATCACCTTCATTAATGACCTTGGTGATGTGGCAAAGCTCAAGTTTGCAGATGATGTATGGTATAGATGATATATGGATACATAGATGATATATATGTATATATAAGGATATACATATGATATCAGGAGTGGCTGATACACCAGATGTGTGTGCTGCCATTCAGAGGGACATCAACAGGTCGGAGAAATGAACAGAGAGGAACCTTGGAACATTCAGCAAATGGAAATGCAAAACCTTGCATCCGGGGAGCAATAATCCCAGGCACTAGGACAGGTTGTGAGCTATGTAGTACAGAAAGCAGCTTTGCAGGTAAGGAACTGAGGCTCATGGTGGACACCAAGTTGCACATAAGCCAGCAATGTCCCTTGGAGGCAAAGAAGGCCACTGAGCTGCATTAGGCAGCGTATTGCCAGCAGGTCAATGGAGATGATCCTTCCATCCCTACTCAGCACTTGTGAGGCCACATCTGGAATCCTATGTTCAGTTCTGGTCTTCCTAGCATGCGAGACAAATCCAATTAAAGGCCATGGAGATGATGAAGGGGATGGAGCATCTATCCTTTGAAGAGAGGCTGAGAGATGAGGACTTTTCCTTATGGAAAACAAAAGGCTCAGGGAGGATGTTACCTCTTACCAGCCTATAAATAGGGTACAAAGAGGATGGAGTCAGACTTCATCAGTGCTCAGTGCCAGGACAAGAAGGCACAAATTCAACACAGGAGGTTTCATTTAAATATGAGAAGTGTGGTTGAATGCTCGGAAAACTTGTTAGGAGAAGTCATGGAGTTTCCATCTTTGATGATGTTCAAACCCAATTGGACACAGCTGTGGTTGACCTGCTGTACTGACTCTACTTTGAAGAGAGGGGTTGGACCAGACAATCTCCAGTGGTCCCTGCAAGGCTGGGAGCATTTGTGCTCCTTTCCTTGTGACAAGTGCCCATAAAGTGCTCTTATGTGCCATGAACCATCCTTTGCCCATTTCACCAGGACCATCACTGCTCAACCTGGCTGGGAAACATCACCATAGGGCTGCTTCCCTCACCAGGGAGAAACGCTTTGGGAGCCAGAAGCTTTTGGGCCAGAAGCATCTTCCATGTGGAGTCCTAACATGGAATGTGTCTTGCTGCTGGTGGGAAGCAGGCTGAGCCTACCACAAGGGCAGTGGAGATATCTTCAAGACACTTGGGTTCTTTCCTGGTTTGGACAGACTGAACCTGAGAACATAGAATAGACTCATAGAATGGTTTGGTTTGGAAAGGACTTTAAGATCATCCAGTTCCAACTCCCTACCATGTGCAGGGACACCTCACACTAGATCATATCACCCAAGACTTTGTCCAACCTGGCCTTGAACACTGCAAAGGAGAACATGCTCGTACCAGTCCAGACATGTGGATATTTCCAGCTTCAATGCCAAGCACTGCAGTATTAAGGGAAGATGAAAAGGGCCTGGAGGCAAAGCTGCCTCCTTTACTGTTTTACATGTGTTGTCCTTGTTCTCTCCTTCTGGGTCAATGAGAAGTGACTCAGATAGGAAAGTATCCCTTGTTCATTGGATTAAGTCTTGAAGGGAGGTAGGGGATTATTAAAGCAGGTGACAGCTATGCTGAGCAAATGATTTAAGTTCCTTCACCATTAACAATGCCTTGGAAAGCTGGATGGAAAAATATTCTCAAGGCAAGTGATTACTGCCTTAGTCAGTCATGGCTGATGGAAGGAGAAAGATAACCAGCTTGGAAGTCAAAAGGAACAAAGGAAACTAGAAAACATTGACAGGGAAGCTAAATTCCCACTAGTTATAAACATAGGATCAATCCTTTCATATGCATTATGAACAGAGAGGGAGAACACACTTTAACAGTTCTTAAGTCCTGTAGGATTCCCCTATGGGACCACTGTGTCCATATGATGGCCACAGGCCAGGCAAGAGATAAATGTGAAGGTGCAATCTGGAAAGAGTTCAGTGCTACAGAGAATTAGTCTAAATAATATCCTAGAGATAAGAGATGCCTGCATTGAATTCAAAGGGGGAAAGACCATGTTGGGAAGGGGAAAAAAAAGGCAGGTGAATCACTACATACAAAGAACAGGCCTCCTTATAAAAAGTAATCATCTTGTTTCCTTCCATCCTGTCCTGGTGACTATACAAAGCATCAGTAATAGTGAGGTATGGCACACAACACATGGCTGGGGTAGACACAGTGAGGTCTGGTGGGAATACAGGAGGAGCATCAGAGTTAAAGAAACCTTTTGTACTTGTGGTCTGGTCTGATCTGTGCTCCAGGCCCTGCACTAACCAGCATCCTTCATGTCCTACTCCAGCATCCTTCATGTCCTACTCCAGCATCCTTCATGTCCTACTCCAGCATCCTTCATGTCCTACTCCAGCATCCTTCATGTCCTACTCCAGCATCCTTCATGTCCTACTCCAGCATCCTTCATGTCCTACTCCAGCACCAAGGTGGAAACCAATGTGGGGAGAGCTGCCAAGCTTCCTGTACCCACCTGCAGCTGCAATCTATAGCAGACTGACCTACTACTGACTTTGACAATCACATCTCTCTGCTCAGCAGGATGCTCTAGCCTATTGCTCCTCATATTGAGGGGTCACATGCCCTTTCCCCAAGAACACCTTCCAACGACTCAGTTCCAGGAATCACCCGACCTTTACATGCTCAACAGGCTTGAAAAAGGGCTGAAGTGTCTTGCAAAGCTGTGCCAGTGTAATGATTTTAAAGCCAGACAGAGACATGCTGGATCTTGGCCATACATTGTAGGGAATTGTAGTAAAATCAATTAGTAGGAATAAGGCTGCTGTGACTAATGAGCTAATGAGTGATGGTTGAGTGGAAAGGGCCCTAAAAGAGCTGCAGGGTTGGATTCCTGATGCATTATTCATAGGGATAGGCCACATTCAGGCTTGACACTGCTTAGTTTTTACTTTGCTTTTTCAGGTTTCTCTTTCAATTATTAAAGACATTTCTCCTCGATGGAGGCAATGGAGGAGGGCAAAGGCAAGTGTTTAATTCTCTCTTTTTTGGTGCAGAGTGGCTCTCATCTCCGGAGAATTGTTATTCCTATAAGAGACAGACGGGGGACATGATGCATCAGAGGTGAAGTTCATGGTAGTTTAATGCCCAGCACATTTCATGCCAGCAGGTTTACTGATTAGACTGACCCATCCTTGCTGCTGGCTTCTTTAAGTGGCTTTCATCATTGCTTGGGGAGGGCTTGGAGCTTCAATGTCCCTTCCAACCCAAACCAGTCTGGGATTCTGTGATTGACACTATGCTGAAGCCACTAGGAGAAAAGCATGAATTGCCTGCTCAAATCTCTTTAGCTTTTCTAATACATAGCTTATATTGTAGTTACGATCGACCTTGCAACATGTACCATGAATGGAGCAACTGAGGTTCATTTGCCAAGGCCAGGTAGCAAATAATTGACAGAGCTTAGGATAAACCTCTAAGTACGTGGCTTTCAGGCCAGCACTGTTTCTTGTAGTAACTCATGCACCTCCTATCAGGGTTGCAAAAGAGCCGAAGAGCACTGATGAAAAAGGAGCATTAACTATGGTTAAACCATGTGGAATACAATGCTGGCTCTGTTTCTGGAGACACTAAAGCCTTGCTCTATGAGCCTAATTAACCTCTTGCATCTCAGCTTCATGATATCTGATTTTATAACAAGATAGGAGATGAGATAATCATATTTGCTCATTGTTCAGGAGTGGTTTGGGGTTTAACCTACTTGTAGGTGTGCAGCCAAAGCTCCGCACTAGCATACGATACTGTCATGTCAGCACCTGTTTACATCTACCTTTGAATCCAATCATAGCTTTTTGCTACTACATCAATCTGCACTGGGAAGCTGTGGAATTCCTAGAAGATACATGAACAGCTGAATAGAATCAAGAAAACGGAGAGTTTAAAATGATTAGGTTAGCTATAAGGAAGAGGTTCTTTACTGTGAGGGTGATGAGGCACTGGCACAGGGTGCCCAGAGAAGTGGTGAATGCTCCATCCCTGCAGTGTTCAGGTTGGACAGAGCCTTGGGTGACATGATCTAGTGTGAGGAGTTCTTTGCTCATAGCAGGGGGTTGGAACTGGATGATCTTAAGGTCCTTTCCAACCCAAACCATTCCATGATTCTCTGGTTGGAGACTATTTCCCAAGTGGATGCAACTGCTGCAGGACTGCGCAGCAGATGAAGATGCCTCCATCAGAGACTGTCTCAGCTGGCCAAGTAGGACAGGAGAGGAGATCAGCACAGGTTTCTGAGGCTCAAAGTAAAAGTTTGACTCTGAACCCTAAGTTAGAACAAACTCCTCTGAAATGCAGAGATTTCTTGTCCTGGTTTTCCTTTGAACAAATACACTGCAAAATGTCTTCTTTTCTCAAAGGCTGTTGAGGGTTGTGGGTTGTTGAAGCAGATTTATACAGCTTGTGCCTTGTTTTTCTTCTCTGTAATTAATGGAAAGCCCCCAACACAATAGGCTGTGATTACCCACTAAAGAACAAAAGGAATTCAACAAAGCGCTGTTTGGATGTTCCCATTTCTCATGTTGTTATTTCTCTGGTGGCTTGCCAGCACTGCAAGGCAATTGCATAGGGTGTGCATAAAAGAGGAAACATTTCAGGCCGTGCTTAAAGACTCAGATAAGATCAACTGAAACTATAAACAAGTGAAGTATGCTGTCACCCCCCCTCCAGAAACATCCCTCCACACTGAAGGAGGTCACGGGACTTAAGCAGGGTGTTGGCGTCTATTCTTCCATCCCAAATCGTACAATGTAATGAAGATCACATTTCAGATGTGCATGTGAAACCGATCATCTTGCATACATTAGTTGAGGGCACTTAATACCAGAAACCAGAAACTACACCCCTTTCCATGTTTAGGGTTTTCTTTTCTTTCCTTAGGAACAAAGGAGATGCCATCAGCGTATTTCTCCTTTCGTAATACGATTATGAAGTTCTCTGCTGAACACAAGAAATTCCAAACCAAGAACACACTAAAATGCCTTTCTCTAGATGATTTTGGGCTGGAAATAACTGGCAAACATTCATAACCTATATAATGACTGTATTAGATAAGGAAAAAGTTCTTGACTGTGGGGGTAGTGAGGCTCTGGAACAGGGCTGCCCGAAGAGGTGGTAAATGCTCCATCTCTCTCCGTGTTCAAGGCCAGGTTGGATGGGGCTTGGAGCAACCTGGTCTAGTGGAAGGTGTCCCTGTCCGTGGCAGGGGGTTGGAACTGGATGGTCTTAAGGTCTTTTCTAATCCAAACCAGTCTGTGATTCTGTGATCATAGAGGTAAGTGTGAAAACAGTGGGTCCAAATTTGAGAAGAGGTAGATCACACAGAAGTAAATGAGGCTGAGCTTGCTAAAATGGTGAGGCCACTTCCACAAGAGCTTTAGGTTTGGAGAGATGATGATGGGGTTATTTATCTTGGACTAGCAGAAGACCTGTTAAAAGCAGCCTTCCAGTATCTGAAAGGGGCCTATAGGGATGCTGGGGAGGGACTCTTCATTAGGGACTGCAGTCACAGGACAAGGGGGAATGGGTTCAAACTGAAACAGGAGAGGTTTAGATTGGATCTAAGGAAGAAATTCTTTGCTGTGAGGGTGCTGAGGCACTGGAATGGGTTGGCCAGGGAGGTTGTGAGTGCTCCATCAGTGCCTGGCAGTGTTCAAGGCCAGGTTGGACAAAGCCTTGGGCGCCATGGTTTAGTGTGAGGTGTCCCTGCTTATGGCAGGGGGGTTGGAACTGGATGATTTTAAGGTCCTTTCCAGCCCGAACTATTCTATGATTGTAATGTTTCAAGAATTTGAGTCATATTAACCCAGAATAAAGTTGGTGTAATAGATAGCATAGGTGGTGGGAATAGCTCCAAGACCTTCTTTGTTTCAGCTTTCCCTCCTGTCTTTCCTTATTAAAAGTGTGTGTTGGGTGGGTACTTGGCATAATCACAGTTCTTCTTTCTCAGTTTTTGCAATTCCACAATCAATCTTGCTCATCACAGCCTGTAGAAGGATTCACTAACATGGGGCTGGCCTGAGGCACAGGAAAAGGGGGAAGATGCTTGGAACGGCAAGATCTAGGAATGGGAAAGTCAAGCTGTTTGGCAAGCAAATAAGTCACGGGCTTGCTGACACAAATGGAGAGAGTTGGCTCAGAACAGAGGGGATTCTCCATGCACCGTCTTCTCTGAATGGATTGGGAGAGTGAACCTGAGGAACTCCCTTGGCCCAAATCTTCACGGACTGGCTCTGTTGCTCTTGTGAGACCCCACTTGCAGCACTGTGTGCAGTTCTGGTGTCCTCAGGGTAAGAAGGACATGGAGCTGCTGGAGCAAGTCCAGAGGAGGCCACGAGGATGCTCAGGGGCTGGAGCACCTCCTATATGGAACCAGGCTGAGAACATTGGGGCTGTTGAGCCTGGAGAAGAGAAGCTGCCTGGAGACCTCAGAGCAGCTTCCAGTGTGTGAAAGGGGGCTACAAGGATGCTGGAGAGGGGCTCTTCATCAGGGACTGGAGGGAAGGGAAAGGGGGTATGGGG
>NDXB01003094.1:0-19215 GCA_002631895.1 Agapornis roseicollis
GAGGACACCAGAACTGCACACAATGCTCCAGGTGAGGTCTCATGAGAGCAGAGTAGAGGGACATGCGCAAAGTGTTTCTGGAAGGTCCACTTTCACACTTGTTTGAGTCCAGTAAGTGTCAATCTCATATGCTGAAGATACAACCTGAAAGCAAAGCTGCTGCTACCAGGTTCTCACAGACTACTGCCTGTCCTATGCCATCAGAAATGAGGCAACTGTGGTTAAGATCCTCAGCCACAAATCAAGCACTTGGTCTTATGGCCTATAAACATCAACAAGTGAGGTGTGTTGGATAAGGTGGTATCTAATTTGTCAAACCAATACAGACTCCTCATAAACCTCACTTTATAGAGTCTTTGCATATATTTTAAGGACAAACTTCAGATCTTCTGTGTTATCCTCTGTGTTCAAACTGGTACCAAACCCAGTGGTGGCTCCAGAGGATCTCATCTTCACAGGTCATTCCTGAAGGGCTCCAACTTGTCCCTCTGTTGCTCAGACTCTGGGCTCCCAAAGTTCATTCTCGTTGCTGCTCTGTGTAATTTTGGCTGGTCCTTTTGTCCTTTACTTCCAGCCTTGAGTGCTGCATCTGCCTCTGCAAATTTTGTCAGCCAGTCTTTGCTCATCCGGCAGTCGTGTTTGGCAGAACACATGGCTCTGTTTAAATCAAAAAGCACTGCAGAAATTAAGCCTCTTTTGCTGGAAATTTTGATACTAAAGTAAACCAGAGGCCTCTGAATAAAGTCAAAACCTCAGACTTCTCTGGCAGTTTTTCCTTTGTGAAGTGTGCCACGTTCCTTAGTATTTATCCCACTGATGTGGTGTGGTGTGGTGCAGCACGGTTCTGCTTCTGGTCTGCAGCCAAGTTTTGGAAGTATTTTTTGAAATAGAGAATCATCTTTCCCAAATCACTAATAAACCACTTGGAAAGAATTTGGGATGGGCGGGGAATACCTTCCCACCACGCAGTAAGGCACCAGCAATCATATTCCTGAAACATAAACATTAGAGTTGTTTAATAAAACCCCACACAGTTAAATTGTAAGACTTCACTGAAGTGAAGGTAGCAGTCAGAGTTGGAAAAAGAAAAAAGCATTAGCACTAGCTGAGATTTTACTTGGAAACTACTTGCATAAATGAGTTAAGTTCAAAAAAAGCTATAGAAGTGCAGTAGATGATTGCCTGGGTCCCTGTAAGTAAACCAAGCCAAATCAATTACTTTTCTTTCTATAAGTCATGAGCAGTTTACAAAGCATAGAGTGAATGAACAGAGGCACTTACAATAAAGTGTTACCACTTCAACAACATTATTATACAGCATCCAATTTCTGGAGCTGGGAGGCAGGCGCCTTTCTTTGCAGGCAGTCACCAAGAGTAGCGATCCTGTCAAGGCTACTAAGTGTTTACTGGCTACGTAAAGACAATTAATAGCCCCACAAAGAAACAGTTACCACTTCATACAGAGTATTTCTAAATTAAAGCGATTAAGTAGCAGAGTGCTGCTATCACAGCACAAGTGGCTCAGCAACTGCAACTGGGAAATGAATGTATAGCTGAAGTGCAAAACTGAAGCTGAACCGATATCAGCTGGTAATACTGGAAATCGGATACGGTAAGTTGCTCTCTCCTGCTCTTGCTCTCCCCTTGCTCTTCCAGCAGGTGCATGTGTTCTAAGTCTTTTCTCTGGTTCGGTACCTTGGTGAGTAGTTTCATGGTCAGGTCCCTGCAGAGGAGGGAGCGGAAGTTTGGGGTATTTAGGTAATGTTTGCAGCCGTGGTATAAGCAGGTGGGAGAGATGCCTCCTCAAGGCCCCTTCCAGCTCCGTTAGATTGGTAAAGCCATAAGCATAGAGATGCGTGACTGCAAGGGTCACAGTCCAAGGGCTGGACTGTGTGCAGGCAGATGTGTAACAGAGCCAGGCACCTCAGGTGCATTTTCAGTTGCTCTTATCATGAGTATCTACAAGTGATTCTACTTTCTACTTGAAAACACAAATGAAAGTTTTCTTCAAGTACCCTGGTTTCTTTATTGTGATGAGAGAGCAGAAAATAAGGCTGTTTCTTTTGCGTAAATACTGTATCTTTTAGCAACAGGATGTAAAATATTTGTCCAGAGTCTGGTTCTTGCTGGGAAATATATTCCTGTGCTAATCTAAGGGGCTACACTGAGCAAGAGTGCACTGTGCTTTCTGCTTTGTCAGTGCATCAGGACTGCACGTGGACCTCAAGTCATGAGGCTGCCCTTACTTACAACTGCTGTAACAGGATGGGGCCATCTTTGCCTCTAGGGCTGCACATCCTTAGAGGGAGCACAAGATTTGGCATGAAAGTGCTTAGAGATCCAGCCCCTAATGCTGATCTCATGTGTCTGCTGCCTTGGTGCTTGTGCACATTGTACCCATTCCCCAAGGAATAAAGGGCAGGAAGCACCCAAAGGCAAAGTAGCTGAGATGCAGGAAACATGGTGGTGTGCACACAGTGTATGGCACTCTCTTTTTCCTCTGAAATATGCTGCATGTCAGGAGAAGCACAGGCCAGAGATAAAAGGTTTGCTTTGCTTCAGCTTCAGTTCATGCAGTTTTATGGGCTGGCTGGGGTTGCTTCTTCAGTGACTTCCAGCTGTAAGAGTAGCCCCTGCATGACTGGCTCTCAGTCCACGCTTTTCTTGGCCACCACAGAGCACAGAGGAACGTGGAGAGGGACTGTCCTCCCCCTGAGATAGGGCTGCCAGCTGCATGCCTGATGAAATACCGACACTTGGCTCCATAATTCCCCTGCAAGTCTCACAAAACCAAACTGGAAAATCCTACACAAAACATTCCTGATACAGAGCAGGTCCTGGGGCTGCCAAACCCACAGCTTAAGACCACCTGTGAGTCACAGAGCAAGTGGGTTGCCTTGCACCTTTGCTAAACCAAGACACGCTGATTTTGGAGAGGTATCAGATTCCTTCACAGGTAGAGCAGTGGCTGGAATTGCCCTCCTGTCTGCTGCTGCTCCATTCTCTTCTTCCTGGGATTTGGCATAGTTACTGCTTGGGTATTTGAGCCATGCCTCTGTCCATGGAGAGGTTTTTACATTATTCACCTCCAGGTTCAGAAGTCAGCATGCAGAAAAATACTGCTAGCCATAAGCCAGCACAGCACACATGCTAAGGGTTAACGTGAAGGGAAAATATTATTCAACTATTTCAGCTGGGTTTTAAATATTATTATAGGACCAGGATAGTTGGATTAGATAGAGAAAAACTAACACTATGACAACAGTACCATAGTCACAGGTTTTAACAAAACTTAGCCAAAGAGCCAGCGTGAGTAAGGAAACTGTACTGACTCTCCAGACTGTTCTTTGTGCAGTTTTAGCTACTAACTCACCAGGATAGCAGCAGGAAGAGGAGTTACTCACATTTAGTTGTTCTTCCATGGGCTCACCTTCCTGCACAGTTCAAATCACAGAAAGACAACACAGAATTAGCATTAACCTTACAGGGCATATAAATACAAGACCAGAGAAGGAAGAACCAACCTGGTGTTTCAAGCACTGCACCCCAACCTCCTTCATCCCCTTCAAAGATCAGTTCGCACAGTCTCAGGAGGAAGGTTAAAGGTGTTCACCTACCCATGCCAGCCCGTGTGTCCCCAGAGGCAGTTCTGACTGGCTGAGCACCATCCCTACTCTGTGCTCAAAAGGGCCAGACGATGCCTGTAACTGGTGGGCTCTGCAGAACTTGGGCTGCACTGTGGCAGCCTGATGCTTGCCCCCATCACAAAAAAAAGCACCTCAGGCTTACTGAGAAGCTCAGAATCAGCTTTCACCAGTTGTGTGGGTCAACAACTCTTGCTTAGCTAAAAACCTGTTTGCAAGACTGGTGGGACATTGGCAGACAAAAACCAGCTCTCCCAGACTGTTAAAGATTAGTATTGTTTTTTTTTCCCCCTACCTACTTACCTTCCTTCCATTTTCTCTCCTCTTCTGGCTGAAGCATAAAGGCTGGAGATTTTTCAGACATAATGTTTTATTTGCTGTTTTGGCACAGTAATGTATCCACCTTTCCAGCCCATTTCACTGCTAACAGATCCTTACGTGTGCAGGAATGCTTGTGTAATCTAAGAGCAGTATTTTTAAGTTAGTATCGAATGGTTTAAAACCATAGGAGATAAGAATTATGGCTCAGGGCCTGGCAGCTGTGAGACTGACAGAAAATGCAGAATGCTGTATTCAAGGTACTGCCTTTTTCACATACAGGGTTCCTGTACCACATACTTTGCCTCTGAATTCATCCTGCACATTTTGTTCTTGAGGGTCTATTTGAAACAAGGAAACAGCACTAGACAACCCATGCAATCAACCAACCAACCAACCTCCTACCCAGACAAAACCTGTTTCAGCCATATTTTTCATACAGGGCTGCAGAAACAGTTCAAGGTTTTAATGGCTCTTTCCAATTTCCAACCATAACTGGCATCCCCACAGCAGAGAGAGAAGACAGCACAAAATTAAAGCATAACCCACAGCTCTGATTGGGGCCTTACACTGACTTGCTTTCTGTTGTCAGCTTCACATTTCAGGAAAGCATTTTGGTAAATAATATGTATATTAAGGACAATAAATACTCTATTTTCTGCAAAAACCCTGAAGCTTCCCTAGGCACTGTTGTTTCAGTGAAGTACTGAAGGAGGAAGTTGGGTTCTGTGTCCTGGCTCCTCAACTGGGACATGAGATACCAAATTGTGTAACAATTACAGGAACTCTGAGAGCTGAGAGCTCTGAAGGATGTTTCACTGCCTGCAGGTCCCTGTGCTGGCGTGTCATTTAGTTGAGAGTCTAAAGGCTTTAAGGGTGGGTGGATGTTGCCCTTCAGCAGCACTTAGAGGACTGATGGTGTTTTCAAAATCAAAAGCAAATGACAGAGGACAAACCAAGGTCAATCATGCTATGCAAATCAGCTCTCTGTTGGAGAGAGAAATCAAAACAGAGGAACCTGCTACCTCCATGGTACAGACTGAACATGAATAAACAAACCTTAATTCCTGCTTGATTTTATCACCAGAGAGGGGGAAGAGGAAAATATGTAGGTGCAAAAATACCTAGATGAATACAGCAGTGACTTTGGAAACCTCTCAGTGCTTGAAATAGAAACTTGTCGCTATAGAGTCCTGTATTGTCCAAGCAGTGATGTAGCCCATGCAGAAGACGTAGCTGAGGACCTCTGATGAACTATGAGACATCTAAACACCTTTTTTTGCTGGAGGCTAGATATGAAGCATCTTGGCTCTGAATACTGTTGCTACCCTTTTCTTGGGTTATTTCATTTCAGTTCTTGATAGAAAACCATTACGAAGGAAACACAGCAGTGCTGAAAAGTGACCTTTAGTATCTATGGCCAGGTGAAGAGCACTCAAGTATTTCTAGGCTTTGCATTTATTTACTTGAATACTAGCTTGTAACTTATCAACCCATCGTCAAAACAAGATTAATTTTAACTATGGAGCAATATTTATTGCAGATCTCGGTGAAATCTACACCCCACACATTCAAAGACCTTAACTCATTGCCCTGGGCCTAGGAGAATGACTAGAGCAAGAGCTTTTTATGGAGGCAGGAAGAGCTCTGAACAGCTGCAGGGCAGAATTAAGCTTATACTGGCAGGAATGAAAATGTGAAATCTATTGGTTGCCAGAGGGGAACCACATGAGTAGTAACAGAAATGCCAAATGCCTGAAACAATTTCAAACAATAGCAAATTTTTACTCGATTCAATGTTCTAATTAGCTGAATGAAAACAATTTTGAATCTGGTGCTCACTGAAAGAATGGACACAATGCCATCTGCATTTTCAGTTCAAGTTTACTCCCAATTGCACAAAGGTTGAAAAGATGTTTTCAGAGTTTGAAAACCAGCACAATAATTTCAGTTTCATGTACAAAACATGGAAACCCAAGGGATGCAGGGGTTGTGTGCCTGTTCCAACATTCAGCATTAAAGCGTTGCATGATCTGATTTTATGTCATACATGGATTACTTTCTACATTGTCTGCTTCTCAAATTATAGCTCTGTACAACACCTGCAGATAGCAAAGATTAAAATACTTTGATAAAAGTATTATGGAAGGTTCCAATGACTCAGTACAGGTTACAGTACAAAACAGTGACAAGTCAGAGCATTGCTAAGAGTTTATTCAGAAGCTTTTACTTTTGGTTCTTATATCACAAAAGACATGTTTAATGTTTACAACACGGATTAGAAACTGAGATGTTTTTATTTCTACTATTATAAAAGTAATGTAGGAGACCATTCTAAGCCATCTTCAAAATGCAGACCAATCCTTTTTTTGGTATATAAACTGTACACAAAAAACAAGGCACTATACATTTTTGGATAATAAAGTATAAAGGTTGATTCACATAGCTTCTCAAGAAATCCATGCTATAAATACAAACGCTTTGTTCAGTTTAGCACCTGAAGCAGCACTGAGGACAATTCATTAGCTATTGCAAAGAGGAATTCTTCAGAATGCGTAGGAGATACATATTGGTGGTATAGCTAATTTAGTACAAGCAACTGCCATCCGGCTACTCTTCGGTAGTTTTGACATGAAAGTCTTGGAAGTGAATATATATTGCATTGTTAAATACATACTTGTTCTATGTGTTTATATAAATATAAATTCTTTGTAATCCACAAACTAACAAAATAACACTTTACAAAGAGAACTTCTTCAAAAACAAAAATGGCAAGTATTGTATATAGCCAAAGGACACCTGCAGCAGTAGCTCAAGAAACTACTGTTTAAGTGCATAGGAGAGTAGAACTTAACCACATTACCTTAAAAAGTCAAAATTGAATTCCATTTCCAAAGAGTTCTCTTGGCCTTTTATAATATTACACACCTCCAGATAGGTAGTCACTAATAACTTCAGGTTATTTCTACTTACTTCTGTAAATGTGGGGTACAATTCTTCTAAAGGGCATGTGAAAACAGACATCCCTTTAGTGTTCACTCCAATAAACACAACTTAGAAAAGTCCTTTTGCCTTCTTCAGATTAACCTGTTTCCAAGATGGCAGTGCATTGTACTCTTCTCTCGTCATCTCTAATGCAACCTATGTTTAAAATGAGAGGACATACCATTAGTAAAAACTAGCAAAACTGTCAGATAACTTCATAGCATTGTTAGATACACATGCACAAAGTAACAGTGCACCTATTCTCTCCTTACCTCAAAGTCCTCATCTGAAAGATAAATTTCAAGTTTCAGTGGGTCAACTCCCTCAGGTAGAGGCCTAGCTAAGAGATCTGCTAATGGATACACTGTTTTACACAGCTTGGCCAGCACATCCTCCACAAGGATTATCTGATTAGAAACGTCTGCATCCTATAGGGAGAAAAGGAAAACAGAGAACAGGATCACAATGCTGAAACCATCTGCTCCCACTGCAGTCTGCAGATGGCATGGGATCAGCCTGCACTGCCTGGCCCAAGGAGCACAAAGCTATACTTCCAGTTCTGCACACAGCCTTTTCCTACAACAATTTCACAGCTAAAAGAAGGCCTGTGATTAGCAGGACACCCTGTACCCCTAGAATCTTGGTTTAAGGTTGAATTATGTGTTTAGTCATGAAGCCAGCATTTTCCACTACAGATGGCTGCAGAAGACTTACAAAACAGGAAATGTCATTTGCCTTGAGATGCCCCTTGACTGAAGGCTTTTAAACAGTCTTATGTAATTCAGCTGTGATTCTGCTTCCCAGGTGGGGCAGTCAATGCTGGAGCTCTTGCAGCCAGTTGATCCTTTGTGAGGCATTTTGCTCTCCTGCACTTTGAGCCTGAAGGGCAGACCAGAATTGCAGGTTGCCGTGTGCTTCACATGATTGAAACAGTTGTGCTGCTAAATTCTAGCACATCTTTTTCTAAGAGATGATTCAGATAACATTGTCTTCCCATTTCTAACAAAAAAAGAATGAGAAGTTACATGAAAAACAACCAGGAACGCCTCTGATAGCCACACTCCCAGTTAATATTTAGCCACATCGTTATTTTATTTCCTGTGCAGACTCCTGAACCCTACTTTTTAAGTTCATCCTCTGGATTTTGGGGCTTGGCAGAACAACCAACCGATGTTACTGACAACAAGGGACACAATTACTAGCAGTAGGAAAGAGTCTGTGCAATTAAAAGATTTACCATTTCCGTGATCTCTGCGATGTCCTCCCTGTGTTCCCAACTTGGAAACATATTAGTGAAGGTCAGAGGCTCTAGGCCAGCATGAATTAGATAGGATTTGGGGGGCTTCTTTACATTTTTCCCTAAAACCAGTCAAAATAAAAAAGAGAAATTACAAATGGTACCATATTTTGCAATGTCACCCACTATTCAAAGCTACCTTGTAAGCAAGTTTAATCGATTCTTTTTTGAAAAGTGGAATTAATCCAAGGCAGGAAGAATAAATATCACCCTTATGCTTTTTTAAATGCAGTATGACACCTTTTAACATGTTTTTTGGTATTCTTAAACCTGCCTTTTATTGTACCTGATTTGACAAGATCAAACCACGTATGCTGAAAATCCCCCCCAGTTACTTCCTAACCTAATGTTATTTATTATCTTACAGAAATAGATTTAGAATACGGTAAGCAGAGTGTGATGGTCTGAAATTAGCCAAATTCAGGCAAATAAAACCTTCTGGTACGCTCAGCAGAAGTGTCCTGCCAACAGCAAATAAAGCTTAAGTTTGGAGGGTTAAGTGAGGATGCTTAAACTGTTCTTAAATTGGGATACTGAGGTGTAACGCAACAATTTTGGTATTACAAATTCAAAGAAATGAGATCTGAGATTTAACAGAGACATTGCACTAGCTGGATGGCAATTACTGATGATTTTTAAAGTCCCGCTTCTTTAAAACATGTATGTGTGCACACTACATAAGATACGGACATAAACCTGCCTTGAAATGATGCTGTATCAGATTAAGTAGTTACAGCCAAGTACTGGTAGAAAAAAGGCCCTACTGGTTGAATGATTTAATTCCCCAAGGATTCAAAAGCACTGATAAACTCCAAATATTACTGGAAAGAGGGAGACAGGCAGTCAGGGACTGGGAGGAGCTATCGTTCAAAAAATATTGTACCTTCATCTTACTTAGATTCAAACAACTCAGTCTAATCAAACCATTCTTCCAGATAGGCAGTGGAAAAACTAAAGAGATTATAAAGTCCAGGTGAAACTAACAGAGAAACATGATACCACCTCACTTCTAAGGGCTGTAGCTGCCCTAAAAACTAATTCTTGCAGAATTCTGTTATTCCCTACATTCAATCTCGGAGCATCTTTCATGCACTATGATTTTCTCCAAAGTGTGTAATTCCATTACAGAAGACCCTGTTTTTCACTGTATTCCCTACCTGCACTTGATGCATGTGGGCTGTCAGGCAGAAGGGTCAAAAAGAACACAACCCCCTCTCCCCTGTTGCTGAGGAGCACCCCAGAATACTCATGTAATAACCTGTGCTGAATGCAAATGGAGAGCCTGGCTGGACATCGCTGTTCCACTAGGTCTGCAAAACCTGGACATTACTGGTTTGGATTTACGTCAGAAGTTGGTAGCAAACTGGTAAGAGAGAATATGTTCACAAGAAACTGAATACTAGAGTTGAAACTCTGTGGAGCAGTCTAATAAATGTATTAAAATGTGAGTGTGTTAACTGTACAATTTAGGGAGGAGAATTATCATTTGAATATTTGATTTTAAGCCTTCTCTTCCACATGTTTTCACTGCGGTTTATTTCTTCATTCTACTAGGAATGATTCAAGAACCACTTAAAAACTTCACATTTAAAAAACGTGTGAATCTGCTCTAGTTGCACTGTTCCACTCTCAGTAATTCAGCCAAGAAATAAAAGGAGAGTGGCATTTGCTAATGTTCTGGTACAGGGAAGACGAGTTTGTATGTAAAGTGGAGAAACATTTTTATTGCATGAACTCTGCCCTCAGCACAAGCTGATCTCCTCACTAAGAATTACTGAAGGGCAAACCAGATTCTTCCCTCCGTTTGTAGTCTGCAGCTCAGCTCTCCAGACTGCTGATTTAGCAGATAAAACCACAGAAACACTTTCAAGATATTTGGACAAGTTAAATAAGATTTATGCTCAAGGAGAACTGATAGGTATATTCATGAGCTATCCAGAGCTGCCAATCAGTCTCTTTCATACCATCATGTAGTTAAACATTGCAAGCCAGGAAAATTAAACAAAAAAACAACAAATAAGCCCACAAAGCTGGGGTGGGGATAGAAAGAGATGAGGAAAGAAATGGAGAGAGAAAAATAAGAAAAAAGCATTTTAATGCTTCTGATCACTTAACTATATTCTGGTAGGCAAAGCAATTTCAGCAGCATTGGTATCTCCTGAAATTCAATTTCTCCACCTTGATAAGTAGCTGCACATAAGAGCTAGTCAGCCCTGACAGCTTGATGCAATGAAATTTTGACAGTGGTTGACAAAATTCCAGATTGTGAAAATGACAGACCACCAGGACAGCATGGCTGGAACAGTAAAAAACTGCTGAAGATGTTCGCGTCTGCTTTAGCACAGAAATAATACATGTGGAATAAGTCTTTAACAGTAGTAAATTTTCTCTGTATCTGTGCAACCACACAGCCCAAAGCTCTGGAGAACTACCCCATCACAAAAAGGAAAAATGACACAACTGCTGCAAAGTCATGGCCAGAAGTAGAAGAGTAAGTACCCAACAAAAAAGTTTGTCCTATGAACATATGCTAAACTTCAGACCCCTGAGGAGTCACTGAAGTGCTTTCCACTGCGCATCAAACTCAGATGCAGCAACTTCAATCCAGTGCAGAAGGTATTAATCCTTTTTCCCATCATTGAACCCAATGAAGTTCCAGAAATCTGGAAAAGTATCCAAATCTCAGCATGTGTATCTTATTCCATCTCTGCTGGGGCCAGAAAACATGATTTTCATTGCCAGATTACAGCACTGTACCAGGAACACTGGAGAGAACAGGATCTTAGTTCCGTCTCTCTCACTAGCCTGCTGAGCATCTCCGGGTACTTCATTGCATGGATGCTGTGCTGACATTCACTTCTGCTGCAAAGCACATTGTATGAAATGATTTCAAAGAAATGCATCTTCTCACTCCTTCTGACCTGCAAAAACTGGGGGTGGTGGGGAACAAGTAACTAGCCTCTTCTTTAAGGAACTCAGCAGTAACTGCCAAAGACTCTTTCAATTACTGCCCTGTCTTTAGCACCCCGTTCCTAAACAAATGATGCTGTTAGGGCAGTGCCAGGGACACCAGAGGATGAACCATGTAGAGCAATAATACAATCCAATAAAGATCGTGTTTCACTGACTCCAGTTTTCAGCTGTCTCTTGTGAAGTGTTACTACCTCCTCTCAGTGACACAAGACAACTGGGTAGAAACACAGCATTTGCTCCTGCTCCTATTCCACCTCCAGATTGTGAAGGCGACACTGGCTTATCCTTGTAGTGGTGGAATCCAGTATGAATATTGCTTTACCTCTTCAAATATACAAATGTCTATGGAAGAAGATGACAGTTACGACCAGCTGTGTCACAAGTTATAAAGTCTATTTGCTATGGAAGAAATCTGTGGCATTATGAGGTCTCCAGGTCTATAAGTGATCAGGATTTTCTTGCAAGAGGACATAGTTTGCACCAATTAAGCCCTAGTGACTTATTCACAGTGGGAAACTGCTCTGAATTAACAGAACATTGGCTTTACTTATGCCTTCTCTCCTGGATGGTAACTCCTACACCTTCCTTATTCACTCTCTATCAGAAGATGCAAGGTCTGTTCTTAGCCTCACATAAACTTAGATGAATTAGAGAAAAGCATTACAGTGTCTCAAAGAAAATCTACTAGTGCAGGAAATAATCTAGTCTGTATACTCTCAATATGATGATCAACTAAAGCCTGAATCTGACTGGCAATAACTCTGTCTTGTAGAAATGAGCACAGAGACTTAGCTCTGTCCCCAGCATTTCCAACGGCCATCTGTTTCCATGTAAGACTTGTTCTTGATCTTCAAAGTCTTTCCACTTCCTTCACTAAATCAAAACCCAGTTACATCAGCAGGCAGTATCTTCATTCAGTCCTTTGATACACAGAAGGTTACAAATTCTAATAGAATCTAGACAGAAGGCATTCAGGTTTAAGAAGCTGTGTTCTCAGAATTCACTTTTAGGAATCTGATGTCTGAAGTATTGTCCCACAGTGGGGACACAGAAAAGAAATAAAGCCTTTCCTCTGAGAACTGAGTCAGCAGAGTATCTTGGCAATTTGGGAACAAAGCCAATACTAGACAAACTGTTTGCTAAGAAGGAGTGAAGAACATATCCTCAAATACACTGATGTTTATCAATAACAGTGGGGGAGCACCTGAGTACATTTCAGCTGGGGACAGTAATGCTTGGAAAGGTAGGACACACTCAGACAGCGAGGCACAGCAATCTTTTACCTTTGCAGTATCGGAGCACTGTCTCCATGGCGCATTTCCTGTCTGTAGCCCACCTAATGCGAGCTGATCCAGCAATTTTGTTTTCCACAGGCCACCAGCCTTGCCACAGGTACACTTCATGGTGATTGTCAACAAGGAACAGTGCTGTACAGCCACAAAATAACAAATTCACCATCAGCCACTTACTAGTTCTTAGAATCCCCTAAACAACCCCAGTCTTGCATGCTTGCCAGGATCAGGACAGGATCACTTCAAAGCTCACCAATCCCTTTTGTTATTCATCCAGCTGAACCTCAGCTGAACTCAGATTCTCTGATATAAACAATGTCTTTTTATTGCAAACTTTTTGGACTCGTGTACATTTGATTAGTTCTCAGCATCTTTATAATGGAAAAATTACTGCAATTACTAACTGCTGTGTAAGTATCACATGCACACATCTTCCTGAGACAAATCACATTATCAGTGATTACAGTTACTGACCCACTGCCCAATGCAGGAAACACTTATCTGTTTGCCCATTACTTAAATATTTTAGAGCACATACCTGGCTGTGGAGCAGTGTAAAGATCTTCCTGCAAGAATGGCATGGAATTGATGACAGCAGGGTCTCTTGAAGGGTAAACATACTCAGTGGCTGAAAATTCTCCAGATGAACTACTGAGGCTGAACAGGCGGGGGGTGAAATTAAACTTTCCAGGATCTTTAAAGTAAAAAAATTAAGAAGACTTTCAATAGAAAATGCCAGAGGTGAATGTAAATAGCATTTTCTTTTTTAAAGTTGCCTTTAGAATGACTGCAATTTTTCCAGTTTTTGAAAAATCAAGAAAGATGACCAGATGTGCTGAAGGACTAACAACAGCTATGAAGAACTTGAGCTTTAGCTGCCATCAGATTGAACCTGATCCTGGCTAGTTACTACCAGCCATTTCATAACTGGCTGGTTTGCTGCTTACAGTGAAGGAAGCCTATCTCAGAGTTTTGTTTTCAGATGGCACATTTTCCACTTGGTAAATCAATTCTGCTACCTTTGCTAGCAGTTTCAAAGCAAAGACTGGACAAGAATTGTGTGCAGAACTGCCTCCTGAATCTCTTCAGAAGAGAAACAAAATGCATTGGTGTTAACTGTTGATCTGTGCAGCATGAACACAGAGGGGCTGTAGAAGGGGGAGAGAATAAAATGAAACACTTGGTTTTCCAGCACTTCCCTTCTACAACAGTATTACTTAAGTCAGTATAGTTTTGGAAGCATCTCTCTGAAGGAATCACCTCAGCTACCAAGATGTTCCTCAAAAGCTTTATATTTAATCTCACATATAATCTTTACATACAATCTCACAATATCACAGACCACAAAAGGAAAAAGTGACTGCCAAATCCAGGAATGCAGATCTACCTTGCAACATGCAATCATAGGCCTTTCGATCTCTCCTTCCCAATGCGTCCCAGAATCCCAAGGGCTCTGACCCTTCATCACATTCATGAATCGTCACCTTGCTGCTGCTGTGCAGCCCTGCCTCCAGCGGACACCTACGAAACACAGAAAGAGAGTGAGCCCAGTTTTCCTGCCCCAAACACAAACCTGCTGGCCACTCACATTATTAGAACCCAAGAGCACTCTACTACAGGCTTGTTGCAGACTTCATGTCAACACAGGCCTTTTGAAAATTATGACAAAATTATCAATACGCAAGATACGGAATTTCAGCAACTATTTCTGTACCATTTCTGATCACATTCCCAGTGGAAGAGATGCTCATGTGAGCTGTCAGTAGGGATTCTCACTGCCTGTTTTTGTAACTACTGCTGTCCTCCTCACATGCATTCCTGAATTAATTTCCTCTTCCTTATACCCAAGGCTTAATTCTAATCCTCCTACCAACTAGGAGTTAGCTTGCTATTCAGATATTGAGAACCTCCCTTCAAACGGAAAGAGATTACAAGGTTTTTTTACAACTGTAACTAGAGCTGTAGGAAGAATAGGTGCATTTGACCTTAGGTGAAAATGATTACAGAACATGTTTTCCCCACTACACTGAGTCAACTACCCATTCATTCCTCCTCCTTACCAAGCATGCACATGTTGCAGATGTACTCAGAGGACAGCTTTATTTAATTCAGCTTTTCTTTGAGACAGACTATTTTAAGTCAATTGGTAGCCTGTATAAACACCTCCAAAATATAGGTCAGAAACTCACTGTTCTTTTATCTTATTGGCTGCTGTTCTTCCTACATCCTTGGTGTGAGATTGTGCTTTGCAGCCATGCCACAGGTAGATAAGAGCTTTATTTATATTGAGGACAATCATGGATGTCCGGGAACGCAGGCTGCTGCAGTGACATGCTACTTCAAGTAAGTTTCCTTCATTGGGAACTTCTCCTCGCACGCAATATAGCCTCCAGTCACCTGGAGCAGACAGGAACAGTGCAGCAGTATTACACAGTCACATGGGATTGAAAATCAAGACCTCTGCTCTGGAACAGCTATTCTCATACTGATGAATTTCACATATCGTATGCCTGTATTACCACAGAATCGACTAGCTAAGCATCAGGTTTGTCTAATACTACTTAAGAAATCCCATTGCAGAAAAGATGCTTTCTGAAACCTTGCTACGAGAGTACAAGTTATCAAGAGTTGAAGAGTTTAGCACAGAAGAAGAGCCTGTTCTGTTTCATTCAGGGAAAAAAAGGAAACAAATATGGGAGATCTTCTATTCGGCTCCTCCCTCCCTGTGCACCTTAGGCACAGGAGGTCACACTCAGATGAGAACTGGTACATCAACTTTTACAGGGGCATGTAGTGACAGGACAAGGGAGAATGGCTTTAAGATGAAAAAGGGAAGATTTAGATTAGATATTAAGAAGAAATTCTTCACTATGAGGGAGGTGAGGCACTGGCACAGGCTGCCCAGAGAGTTTGTGGCTGCCTTGGAAGTGCTGAAGTCCAGGTTGGATGGGACTTTGAGCAACCTGGTCTAGTGGGAAGCGTCCCTACCCATGGCACAGGGATTGGAACTAGATGATCATTAGGACCCATTCCAACCCAAACCATTCTCTGATTCTATGATCTCCAAGCTACACTTGTACTGAAATTCTATCTCAACTGCAGCATTCAAGAAATACATACTGCAAAAAGTAATGAATGAGTAACTTAAGCTTACAGTTCTCCTTGGAGCAGGAGAACTGCTCATGAAAACAATCTTTTTCCTAGACTATGTAGAAAAGAATGTATTTTAAAGAAAACAGGCACTTTGCTTAATAAAAAAATAACTAGAACAATTTATATGCATTTCTATACAAGAAAGTCAGCTTTCTCTAGAGTGACAAAATCTATTCTATGTTCAAAGAAGAAACAAACTACCTTGAAGCAAAGCATTGTAAAGCTGCCTCATGGGTTTCATGGCATTCATTTCTACAGTGTATGGTAGTTGAGACCAAATTCAAAGCCTTTCACAATAGGTAAAAAAGGATTTTGGGGCAGAAGCTCTTAACTAACAGTAATTTACTTTGTGCATTTTCTTCTTCCTCTTCCCTTCTTCCAGCATGCACAATCATCCCTCCTTGGAAGCACTGCAGGAAGCACGGCGGTTCTTTCCCTTGAAGAACTTGTACCTGGAAATTGAAAGCACCACTCTTCATTAAAAAAATGAAGCAAATATACAGACTCAGGAAAATGAATCTCTGTAGACTACTAAAAATTATACAGCTGTGGCCACCCACAAGGATGTCTTTCCTTCTACTTTACAACTGCTGCCTATTGTTTAATTTACCACATATATCAGCATGCAATGGGTTTCATATGTGAGCTGCATATTGAAAGAAACCTCTATCTGGAATCCTACAATCAAGACTTTTGGAGGATAAGGAATACCACACAAACATTGATTTAAATTAAACTAATCATCATTTGAATTTTTACAGGATTGGGCCATCCAGTCTGATGTTCTTTGAAGCTATTATGAAGATAATGTAGGAACTGAAATTGGTTCTCAGTTTGATGTAAAACTGTTTTTTATGAGAACATGCATGTTCTTTGCTCATTAAACATTGCATTTTGATTATGAAACTGATATAGCCAATTGCTATATCAGCTATATTGCGCAGAATCTCACACTCTGGATCAAATGTATTTATCTAACACTTCTATGAAGTCCTCTCTTACTGGTCATGTCTACATTGTTGTTAAAAAACCCTAATTATAGCATTATCAAAGTACAGAAACTAACCTTAAACTTGTATGCTGCTAACAGTGAAGCCACAACAAAGCCCAAGTCCACCTTAAGACAAAGGAAGCTGGCTAGCTGTTTGAATTTCAAAGTAGCTGCATCTGCAGCTGCTAGAACCTCTGGAAACCAAGATAACCTAGTAATATATATATGGAGTAAATAAATTGAAAATTTCAAATGTTATTTTCATGCCTTGGCCTGGCTGAAAGTGCTTCTCCTGCTCTTAGCACTCTGAAAAAAGTCCTGTTATCTGAACATGTGCTTGAAGTGAAGGCACAGATTTGTGTAACTGTGCTTTGCCTACTCCTGGAGGTAGAGCAGATATTCTCCTTCAGCCATTCTCAGAAATACAATCTTTAGAAGCGGGATTTGGGAATGACAATCCATAAAGGAGCTTATGTGTCTCTGGAAGCTGGAATAAAGCTCAAAGTAATTTTGAGGTTTGGCTATTTGTACTGAAAAGAACATTACACAAAGAGAGGAGACAAAAAAAATTATAATCTGATTTACCAGTAGTAACTAGTTAGGCAGGCGAGTCTTACCAGATCTGCCACCTAGTTCTGCAGAAAGCTCACCTGTGCTCCTCTCTCTTCATCAAGTTCCACTGTCATCAATGCTGATGTCCCTTTCTCACTCACTGTGGAGTGCCTTCCTTGCCAAAAGAAATACACGCATTTCTCTTTTCCAACAGCCCTTACTTGTTGATCTCCTTTTTGCCTGCTTCCAACTGCAAAACAGAAAGCACATACTGAATAAAGTACTCTGGCTATAGGTTTGGAAAGCACATGGTTTAATCTGAGCTAAACAGATCAGATTAAATTCTGGACTATCCTGTCCAGCACAGGAAAGATAAAATGTCCGATTGGAAGAGCATTAGATCTCCAAGCCAGTACATCCCTGTGCAAAGTCAGCCTTGTCTCATCAGGTGGATGTAAGCTCACAGTCAGAGAAGCCTGCGTTGGCCAGAGAAAGAGATGTAGAAAGAACTGGTACTATCTAGAGAAAAATAACTGTCATCACTTGAGCCAATCTGCATGTGAAATGGTATGTCCAGTCATGTTACCAGAAGACTGCATTATGGCTCATTTTCCACATTACACTCTGTTCTTTGGCAGCAGGAGAGTAGCTGGCTGATGAGTGATACTGGAAACAGCAAGAGTTGAGAAACATACAGGCCTAAAAGAAAAACCTTTCATGGTAAAGTGATATTAGAAAGGAAAACTACAGAACAAAAGAACACCAAAGCAGTATTTTGCAGTCATAAAAAAGTTGGGTAAGTTTTATTTATTTAGTTTTTAGAATTAACTCAGTATTTCACATTGGTCTGGATAGTGGGTTAGCAGTGAATGGTTTCTTTTGTCTTAAAGGATCATCAGTTAGTTGTTATGATAAGCAAATAATGTTTCAGCAAATGAAGTTCAAAAATACAACCTGTTATGGAATATTATACTCTTTCCAGTGAATACTGAAGAAACAGAAATGAAATCAAAGGTTTAAAAAAACCCCAAGGGTTTTAAAACAGATTTAAAAAAGAAATACAAAAAACTTGTGCCTTGATTTCAGCAGTGCTGAGCAGCATCCAACTGAAATACTTAGGAGAAAGCATCCTGGTTTTTCAAGTTGAGAATACCCAAGCCACCAGTAGCTTCTAAAATTTAGTTTTCCCTCTTATCTGTACATTCAGCCCATAAAAGTACGGCCTCCTACACAGAAATCTATTCTGCTTTGGAGTGATGGAATATGTTTTCATCCATTTGGATTAGGAGCCTGTTTACAGTTCAATATTAGTTTTGCCCACTTCTCCCAGGATTTACAAGCTTTTGTATTTTTCTTGGATTGGCAAGTATATGAACTCAACAATCCTGAATAAGACCTTCCTACATATTTTGGCTAAAAGCCTGAATCTGTGTAGCTGCTATACTGCTTTCAACCAATTTTAATATTTTCCTATTTGGAACAATTCTTTTTAGACTATTTTACTTATCATAAAAGCCACCTATTCTTTGTTTAGTGCCAGAAGGGAGAGTTACAATACATTTACCTGCTGATTTCAGGCTCTTTGTCAGAACACTGCTAAAGTTTTCCATCTGAGACTGAATCCCATAGCAAAGGGCTTCCAGAAACAGCAAAAAGGACAGCACAGGCAATGAGCTGGCAAGGGTTCTTCCTGTGATTGTTACTGTTCTCCATTACCTGGCAAAGGCTTTCCTTGTTGCTAAGCCTACCTCTCTTGCAAGACATTCAGACACCGTCATTAGTCCAGCTGCTTAGTTATTTTGGTGTTAAGCTGTGGGCACAATTTTGGCTTAATGAGCTGTCCTGTGACCACATAACACCACCACTGTTAGGTAAAAGCAAAGCTGGAGAGTATTACAATTTGATGTATGAAAAATAACTACAGCTTCTTTCAATTCTGCTGGTTTTTTTTTTTTGTTTTTTTTTTTTTTTTTTTTTCTTTTTTTTAAAAATTTAAAAAAAATAAGTTTT
>NDXB01003095.1:11835-25606 GCA_002631895.1 Agapornis roseicollis
GAAAAGGAAATTTGAGAGTTATAATTTGTTTTAACTTTTTTTTTTTTTTTTTGCTGCACAGAAATTTTTCTGTTTACAATGTTAAACCACGATGCAATGGTGTAGAAGCAAGAATAAGTAATGAATAATTTAAACTTTTTTGGTAATTAGTTCTGCTGTTTTTAACAGCAGAAGAATGTAACTTCTTAGCATTGTCACCGCTGAAATTAAATTTCTTTCTATTTTTCCCACTCCCCAGTGAAATTAAATTGATTCATTTTTTATTTGGTCTGAATTTGGAAGGTAATGCTCTTGAAAAAGTGAATTCTTCCTTTCAGTTTATCTGAAAATGTTTTTTTTTACTTTAAGCATTTTAGAATCGTTGACAATTTCATCTCTGAATTTTCTTTCTTTTAAATGAGAAACAAATAAATCAAGAAGCACGAGTCATCAACATGACCTACCAGCTGGTTAAAAATTGCAACTGGAAACAAAAATGACACCTGGTAATATGATGTAAATTATAATATTATATCACATGAGCTGTGGTTGAAAGAAGTATTTGCTTTCTGTGTAGTTTTCTCTCTGTATTATTTTTGGATTTTCAGATATCCTAATAGACTGCTGACCTATAAATTACTCCTGTTACGTGCTACCAAGAGTTTTCAGTAGTGTTATTGCAAGTAATACTGCAAAACCAAATGTTATTTTATATGAAGAAAACACATAGTAAAGGAAATGATGTGGACATACTTCTTTATAAAGAAGTATGTTGAACAGACAGGTTATTTGTAGGTGGTGTTAGCACAACTTTTATTTTTAGGATCTCTGTTTTAAAATATTTATTAAGAACAAAACCAAGGAGACAGCAATTGTCATATGAATAGCATATATCTGAGGCCAGTTCAAGAGGGCAGAATGTCCTTATCTTTTCTGGATTTTAATGATACATAAAAATCTAATTTTTTTTTTTTTTAAAAAGAAAAAAATAAATTCTTCATCAAATCCAGAAGTAATAAAACAATAAAAAATTTTGTTTTAACAAAGTGAGCCCTGCCACCTGAATCTTGTCATCCAGTGCAACATCCTTTCAAGAAATGTCAAATCTCCAAGTTTTACCTGCAGTGAACTTTAGTCAATATGCCATCCTTCTAAATGCTTTCTCCAGATCTCTTTAACCATATCAATAAATTGGTTTAATAGTTCTAATTTCTTGGTGCTCTTTTTACGCCTGAGTCTTGAGAATTCTGTAAATTTTTATTAATTTTCACTGCTAGTCTTTAGTAAATTAATCTCAGACTATGTTAGTTTGCTAATTGTTATACTGATAGCTGACAATGAGTATTTACACAGATACAACTGCCCTTTTTAAATAAGACTTGAAGAATGCTTCTCATCAGTGGTGGATACCTCAGACAACTTTGAATGTAACACCCCTCCCCTGACATTGGTTTTCCTCTCTTGATTTTTTTGATTAAATTATCTGAATGGACACTTAAGCCATCTGACAGCTGAATAGCTGACTAATCTAAAATCAGTTAATGACAGTACATACAGGATAAGCCTTAACTACTTCTGATTGTGCTTCTTTGCTGAACTGAGAGAAACTATTCTGTTCTGTTCTATTACCTGCTTAATTTGTTTCTGGTTTGAAGTTGTATGAAGAGCTCTTCACAAAGTGAGTCTGAGTTTAGCTCTAACCATTGTGAAAATCTGAAATTAAGTTTTTTGGGATGCCACAACTGAAAGACCAGTCTTAATGTAATCCACACCCAGAGTTCTAACATACCTGTATTCTTTTACCACATTGCTTGCATCCAGGTATAATGTGAAGCATTTAACAGAAGTAAGTAATATTAGAGAGAAAATGAACTCAATGTTAGACCCTATCCTGTATTACTTTCCTAATGATTCCGATTTTCAAATATCATCTTGATTTCTTGCACTGATCATACATGGTCTTGAGCTCCATCAAAGATTGGGTCAATGAGGAACAGTAACTGCAGATCAGGCAAGGCAAGCCTGTCCTATAATCAGTATAATTTTTTGGTCATCTTGCTTTATACAGACCAACGACTAATTTTGTTTGGCTCCTTTAGCTGTTCAGTTTGACAGTTTCTGTGTGTTGTTTTAAAGGTGCTCAGCACTTGAAACAATGGGGATCAAAATGGCTCTGCTTGTTAACTACAAAAATCAGTGGAAACTACAGTCTCTAGTTTTGGTAGACCATGAGCCTGGACCTTCAGCAATAAAGCTGTTCATAGCTCTTTGATCTTTACAGCTCACTTGTAGAAAACATGTGTGCTCGCTCCTCCCACCCCTACGCTGCACCTCTGCATGAAACTACTTGCTAGGAACAAAGTGGTTCACACAAATTTACAGAGGGTTTGGGAAGCATTGCTAGACTAATATTGCCTCATAACTTCTGTATTAAGAGATTTGCAGAAATATATATATATATATATACAGAAAGAGAGAGAGAGAGATTGAGAGAGTTGCTGTGTGTGTAAGCAAGCACAAAGTAGCAATGACTGGCCAGTGTAACCACTAATTGCTTGACACATGCAGCTTTCTGAAACCATGATCTTCTGGCGTGCTCATACCTGTGTTTCAGTCCTTCAAAATAAGCATGCAAAGTGTACTCAGCCTATTGTTTAACTTCTTGAGGGCAATGTGGGAAGGAAGAACAAGTCAGGAACACAAATGCTATGGTATGCTGGCTTGGCAACTGCTGGACAGTTTGTTGTTGACTACGACCAGCACATGGGCTTCATCAAGAACTTAGTCCTCTGTTGCTTTAAAGCTTGTACAGTGGCAGCATTCACCATCCTGACAGAATCTGAATAGTGAGTGATGTTAGCTTCCTGTTCATGAGTTTGTAACAATAAACAGGCTACAGGCCATGTTTAAGTCAATAATGAAATAAAATGTAATTTTAAAGGGAAATATTTTTCACATTTTACTAGACTAAGAAATGCAGAACTTCCTGCAAGCCAGGTAATATAAATCACTGTCTAAATCCTAAACAAAACATAGTTCCTATTTTTATATTCTGAGGTTTAGTATTGGGTAGTCTGTTCTCTACATCAGTATATAAACAGGTTTTCCTCTTTTTATTTTTTTTAAACCCTATAGCCTTTGATGACTTCTACCAAATAATATTCATCAGTAAGACTAAAACGTCTTTTTTTCTTGTTGAATTGAATGTTTCTCTATAATATGATAATAAAGGCATGCAATTTTGCTGTCCAAAGCTATTTTCTGAAGACATATGATGTGACATTTTATTTATCCCTGTTTACGCTGAGAAGTCTTAATATATTAGTCACTTTTTACTTTAAGTATTTCCATATTTGTTGTTAGGTTTTTGAACCCTAATTATTTCAGACAGACTATGCAGAAGTCAATGCAGTATTTCAGATAATGGAAGTAGTGTTTTGAATTTATTTATGTTCTGTTCTGTTTATGATGTACAACTTTTTGAGTTATAATGAACAAAACAGGTCAAAGGGTCACTTTTTGAGCAGTTTGTAATAAGCGTCAGATTCTAGTCAGTTATTATTTAAAGGCAGCAACATGAATGTACAAATTAAACATTTCTCTTAAAATCATATTACCTTCATATTTACCATTCACCTTTGCTGCTCATTTAGCTTTAAAGGTTCCACAGTGAGTGGCATTATTAACATCACTCTTAATAATCTTAAAAGAGTAAGAAGGTGTAGGGCAGGCAACTCTTTACTCTCATGCTGAAAAAAAATCATCAAAATAAACACATCAATTGAATTATATTTTCCTTTTTTTCTGCTCTGTGGTGATCCTCTATGCCTGCTAGCTCTTTGCAATTTTATAGATTCTTCTCTGCATAGTAGTTAATATTCTTTATTATCTTTGGAGTAACAATTTTAGCTTTTTGTGTGATTCCCTGCTGTCCAATTAAATAATTATTTTTCTTATTCACTTTTCTTCTGAAAAGAACTCACTTCATCTGCTTTCAGATTCTAATAGATGTGCTTTGAATTGCCCTCTTGCAGCCACCTACATCTTTCATTCACTAGACTGGAAGCTCTGAGTAGCTTGGAAGTTAAATACTCTGTGCTCAGAGTAGCCCAAAAGTTAAATGCAAAGAGAGGACAGAAACATCTCCCAGAGTGGGGTAGCAATACTTAACAGCTTGCTGAAAGAAGCAAGCAAGCAAGCAAGCAAAGCAAGCATTTAACAGCAGCTCACTTACAACAGAAGAGAGATGTAGAACACTAGAAGAAAAAAGTAGGCAAAATGCCTTAAAATGTACAGATCTAACTTGTCAAATAGTAAATAATGACATGTTTCATCTACAGTTTAAAGACTGGATATTTAACCTTTTCGGGAATGGTCTTCCACCTCAGCTGATGGAACCAACCAGCATAAGTGCATGCATTGGCCAGCGTTCTTCTGTCATGATATCCTTCAAGAATCCAACTCCTGAAAACGTGGTGGTAGATGTCACGCTGACAGGTACAGAGGTTTGGATTTTTTGGGGTGAGGAAAGGAACTTAAGCTCCTTGGGTTGCATTAGAAGTGTGAGTGGGATGTGATTACATTTCCTTCATTTAATTTCCTGGCAATGGAGATATTGTGTATCATTCACATCTACCCTGGAAAGCTCTGTTAGACAGTGCTGTGTGAGCTAAGAAATAACACAACCCTTTAAAAACTGTTCACAGTAGAACTCTTAGATCAAAGAATCTCATGTCTCTACATGAAGCTGGTTATTACCCATGGACTGCACTTAGCATTTAGGCAGTAGAGGGCTCCTGGGATGTTTTTGGGAGCTGTATGTCTAAGCCAAATAGCTAATGTGTTGTTTTGGTTTTGTTCCTTGGTTATTTTCCAAAATATTTTATTTTATTTTATTTTATTTTATTTTATTTTATTTTATTTTATTTTTTTTTTATCTTATCAGCTATAGGAGTTAGGAAGGGCAAAACATTTGAGGGTTTTTTTTTTCTGATTGACCTTCCAGGGGAGTATGTTTCAGCAATATTTTCAAACATACTTTAAAAAATAAAATCCAGAATTATCAAAGATCACCACATCATACTGAGATTTCACAAATGCTGTAGACCTCAAGTCTGAAGTCCCAGATTCTCCTTGATGACTGAGATTTACTCAGTGAAAAAATAAATTTCACTCTGAGTGAAGCAGAGAGCTATAGAAGGTCTATGAATCTTCACTTAGGTCAGCATAACATGTTGTGTTAAAAAACAGGCGCCAAGCCATTTTCTGGCACCTTCATATAGCAAAAATTGAAGATAAAACTTCCAGTGACCCCTGACACCAACTCAGTAGATGGAGAAACATAAGAGAATAGCAAATTCAAACCTGTGCAAAGGTAAGTTTTAAGTCAGGTTTACATACTCACGCTGTGATTTGGAGTTTGTGGCACATAAAATAAGTGCAGAAAGGTGACTTTTAAAAACAGAGACTCATGTTTTTTTTGTTGAATGGAACACATGCTTTTTAATTATGCCTTTTGAGATATGAATTAGAAATACAGAAATACAGCTTTAGCTGCATATGGAGTTAATATATGGGGGATTTTGCTGATTCTTTTACCTGAATAGTGTCTGGTCAAGAGCATTTTATTCTCATGACTGAATTCTCTATGCTTTTGCTGACCAAGTACTTTAGTACAGTTTCCCATGTGTAACTGCTGATGTATTTTCAGTCTCAGCTATCAAAAAATAGAGTTCCATTTGTAAATGATCAGACCACTTCTGAGTTTCTGTTGATGTTCTCATGTGGACAACAGTGAAGGAAGAAACAGTTTACACACTAAGTGAATCATGACTAAGCTGTCAGGGACAGTGCCAGCTTTTACATGCTGAGCAGGGTACCTGGCAGAGAGCGGAACAGTGTCATGTCCAGCACATACAGAAAGCTCAAAAGTGATGTTCATGTTAGAAAAGGGAGCATAAATTTCAACATCTTAGGTTTTTCACTAGCAAAACCATGTTGATGAAATACCAGTTTCTTCCTCCACAGCGTTGGATCTGCTTGGTGTTATTATTATGTTTACATAAGGGTCTCTTGTTACAGTTGCTTTCTTATTGGTTGCCACGTTTAGTTCCACAATGACCTCTTCACTTTGTTAGGTTTTTACCATACTGAAGATGAAAAACAAATAAAGCAATAGTTGGCACTTTGGCAACATGCTGTTATGGCTACAATAGCTCAAGACCAAGCAAGGTGTGACAAATCCCTAATGCTTTCCACTGTTGACTTAATATAAAGCCCCATGGCCTGTTACTAGCAGTGGCAATAACATATTCCCTGTACTACACCTAGATGGAAGGCAGAAGAGATAACAAAAGCTGAACGTAAAAGTACTATGAGCATACTTAGCAAAATGATCAGGAAAGCCAAAACTCAACAGGTGTGAAAAGTAACAGGGAAAGGATGGTTTCTCAAGGAGGAGTTCTAAAAGTAGATTAGTTGCCTAAGGAAGCTTCGGGAAAATGCAGATAGTTCCATTGACAGATGGGGGAATCAGCTATTTAGACAATGAAGAAAAGGCTGAAGTGCACAGTGCAGTCTTTTGCCTAAGTCTGAAAGCAAAACTTGAATGAATTGCACATTTTCTTGTAGTCTATTTCAAAGCACATGAAGTTCAAGAAGGTAATCAGAAGTAACCAAATAGATTTGTTAAGTACAAATCAAAATGAATAATGTCATTGCCTTCTGTATGGAAATCAGTGATTATACAAATAAGGGAGGATTAGGTGATGTAATATACTGTGATTTAGCAAGACTTTTTCATTGTTCCCTGTTGAATTTTTGTTTGGAAGCTGAGAAAGTGTAAGCTTGATGAGCAGACTGATGAGTGGATTGAAAACTTGGCTGAGCTGTTGGTCTCAATAATAGAGATCAACACCTTGACAATCAATTGCTGGCTGTCAATGAGGGCAGTACCCTAGGGGTCAGCACTAGGACCCGTGTTATTCAAGACCTTCTTTAATGACATGGTTTATGACAGAGTGAAATGTTAAGTAGGGAAAGTGGCTGACATGAACATTAGATCTCCAGTCCAGAGGTACTTTGATAAATTGTTAGTATACCTCTCTTTTTGAAGTGCTCTTTTTCATCAAATCATCATTCCTGGAGCAGCTGATGATACAGTAAACTCCACATTGTTAGTAATGCGATTTTCTTCTAGAATGTTAAACCTTTATATTTCCCCCTTATTTCATCTGCCCTTTGTGTTTCTGTTAGCTTAGACACTTACAGAAGCACTGTGAATTATTTGACCAGGAAATAACTGGTTATATAATCTCTTGAACTGTAAATGTGTATTACATGTGTGCTACAAAGGTTCCCATTGCATCTCATGGGGTACAGCATGCTTTATTCTAGTGTAAAGTGCAAGCTGGTCTTCTGATTTGTACAAGAGCAATTATAAGAAGCAAACTGCTTGGCTTTTTGAGCACAAATGTAGTGCTGGATAGCACAGTTTAATATGCTAATACTAGGTATAATTTGTATAAAAGCTAATCTAATGAGCTATTTGCAAAAATAATAAAAAAAAACCCTGACTTACCCAAGATGCAATTTCATAATAATTTATAAAGCATAAACATTGGTACTAAACCCTAATAAATTGTGATGTTCTGAGAAACATTAGCAAAACAGATGTTGTTTAAATATTTTAGTGAGAACATAGACATCTTTGCAACTATGGAGCATTGAATTGTCCCAGGGATATTTTCAGTAATAAAGGCAATACAGAGGCAACTGGCTTATTGAAAGACTGATGTTGGGTTTTATGCATCAGAAGTCGCCAGTTTTCATTTTTCTGTACACATCAGTAGACCTGACATCATGATGACCTAATGTTTTTGCTGTCTATGGAATTATGAAAGGTTTTCTTTGAGATAAATTATTTTTGTACTGTGATATTTGTGGGGCTAAGACCATACTTGTCCTTTAAAAGCTGTCTTGAATTTGTTAATCAGTTTATTATTTAAATGTTACTATTCCCATTCAGTTGGTTCTAGTGACCTGTAAATAATGTTTGCTTGGTTGTAATTACAATAAGATGTTGAGTTATGCATTCAGATTGTCTTTAGACATGTTTGTACATGCTATGATTTGCTCTCCCTTCTAATATTTACTGTAATTCCTATTTCCTTCTTCCCAGTGGAAATCTAGTATTATAAGCAAAGTCAAGGATGCACAACTTCAGCTTAGGATTTCTGACCTTTACATATGCTGGGAAATAATTTCCATAAAGACCTATATATTTAGCTGAATGTCGTCAAGAGATAGTTTACTGCAGATGGAAGCAGATAATATTTTAATATACTAACTTTGATATTGTATATACCACAGCAATGCAGATATGTTAGCCCAGTGGACAGTAAAAGCTAATTAACTTGAGGTTTTGAAACATTAGGAATGAATTTGCCATCCCAGAAGACTAATCAGGCTGGTGAGAAAGTTATCATAGTAATATATTATTCGTAGTGCCCTTCCTGTCCTACCAAGAACTGAACTTTGGTTGTTGTGAACTTGCTTTTTCATGAACTTCCTTTTTTGTTGTTGTTGTTGTTTGTTTGTTTGTTTGCTTTCCCCGGTCTATTTTGCTTGTATCAGTTTGAGCTGTTAAAACCTGAACGTTATTTCAAGACCATTTACAGTCCTAAATTATGGAGAACACTGGATCTCTTATCCATGTTATGATGAGCTATGTGTTAGTTTAATGTGTTTTGACATGAAGAACCTACTTTTGTCCTAGTTTCTCTCATGGCAGTGCAAGAGCACACTAAGAGAAGAAAAAATAATTAGGAATGACTGTAATATTACTTCAGACATAACAGTAGGAACGTTCTATCTGAATTAGTTAAACACAAACATTTTAGTCTGAAATCACAGAATGATAGAATGGTTAGGGTTGGAAAGTATCTTAAGATCATCTAGTTCGAACCCCCCTGCCATGAGCAGGAACACCTCACCCTAGACTGTGTCACCCAACACTCTGTCCAACCTGGCCTTGAACATGGCCAGGGATGGAGCATTTATCACTTCTTTGGACAATTTGGACAATGTCTCACCAGCCTCACAGTAAAGAACTTCTTCCTTATATCTAACCAGAACTTTCCCTGTTTATGTTTAAACCCATTGCCCTTGTCCTGTCGCTACAGTCCCTGATGAAGTGTCTGTCTACTGCAACTTTGTAGGCCCCCTTCAGATACTGGAAGGCTGCTATGAGGTCTCCACACAACCTTCTCTTCTCCAAGCTGAACAGTCTCAATCTTCTCAGCCTGTTTTTATGCTGGTGGTGCATAAGCCCCCTTATCATCATCACAGTCTTAATTTATTCCTTAAAGAGTGACAGCCTAGGCATTCTTAAAACCTGCTTTTCCCTGAAAAATATTAATCCAAAAAGTAGAATTGGTCCTGTCAGCAGGTAACTCAATTTCACAGAAACTTGTGAATCTATCTCCAAGAACAGTGCTTTAACTTGTAGTTTTAGTAATATAAACCCAAAGCTACTACCATTTTGAAACCTCTTAGCTGATATTTTAACATTAAAGCAAGTTAGTGGAATGCCTTCCTTTATTTAATCTTACACTGGACTCATCATGTTCATTGCTGGTGTTATTGGAGGCCATTAAGAAGGCAGATTGGGGAAACTGACAGAAAGTAGCAAGTCAGGAGATAGAATGAAATGTTAGATTGATCTTGGTCTTTACAAATTGTGTTTCAGACCATGTGCCTCTTCTTATGAGAATTAGAAGTGGCAACAATGAAAATAGGGTATCTTGATTAAAGTGTGCAAGTAATAAACATCAACATTTATAGATTCACCTAAGACTTTAAAGAAGATTACAGAAGTTTTCTGTATCTTATTTTCAAGTAACATTTTGATAGGCAGTTTCTGCCCTAGACAGTTGTGAAATTATGTTTAGAATTGCATAGTTTAGGAATTAAAATAGAAATTAATTGGAAATTGTCATATCTGGATCATTTCTGAAGCTGCCATTTGTATTTCTGTAGCTTTGTCAAACCCAAGAGCACTATTCCCCAGAAATGTTTCTTTCTGTGAATTTTGACTAACACTGTAGCACAAACAGTCCTTTATTTTGAATAATTATGGAGCAAGTAAAACTACCCACCATCTGTTAGTTTGTGATGCACAGATAAAATCTTGTTCCTCTTAAAACTTGGTGTTTTCTCACTGATTTTAAGAGCAATAGATTTTCTTCCCAGGAATTAGATACATATCTGTGGCTTAAATCTGCAGCTCTTATTTACATAAGCCTTCATAGCTATGCTAAGAATATTCTTGAGAGTAATGTTTATTTAACAGTAGATCATTTTCCCCAATACGAGCCAATGATCAGAGCTACAGAGTACACAAACTCTCGTTACAGTTCATTTAAAAAGCACTTGTACTATTTCGGCTGTTTCAAGCTGGAAGTTACTGCCCTTCTGTAAATACCACTATATAATATTCTTACTATGACTTTATGGAGCAACTAAACCAATATAGATCATAGGTACTACTGAAATATCCAGTATAAACCAGACCCTAGAGAATTTACCTGTGTAAGAATTGGCCCTAACTATCGGTGGTTTGTTAATAACTGCCATGTTTTATTTCAGTTTACATGGATAATTTGATTTCAATTTGTTTTCAATAGCTAAATGTATTTTGATGTTTCTGGAAAAATGTGTAATTGTTTTTTAGAGGATATTCACTTCAAAGTTTGGAGGGAAATAGTCAAATAAAAGATTCAAGCTACAGTAGTGATTAGAAATTGGGTAAGGGAGGTAAATTAGTTTCTCTCTTAAATCCAGTGTTATCTGGGTTATCAAAACTGCTATCTGTGTTAATGTATAAGATTGCTTTTGGTAAGGCTATATGCACAGTCATATTGAAATAGCTGTCTTATATTGTTTATTGTTAAAACTCACCTTATTTCTCAGATAATATTGCATCCACTGTAGCTTGGCCATGTCTTTTCTTCATGCAAAGGTTTCCAAAGTAGGAATGCCCCTTGTTAAACATGCATTGCAAAATGCTTTCAGACTGCTTTGTCTGACTTTTTTGTGTAACAGAACTAAATTATCAAAGGCAAATCTGCTACTAACAATTTTTTTACTTTCAGGCAAAATACACTGGACATAAGTGTTATGTGCATATATTTAAGTCAGTGTTAGAACAAAGCATAACCTTGTGTTTTTCATTTTATGAAGTGAAATTATTTTTCAGAGATTAATTAGCTAGTTCTGTGAAAATTATATTTAGCTGAATATGTGGATGGACACAAAGAAAAGATAAATAACAGATATTTTAAACTTTGTAGATAAAAGTCCCATTCACTCCCATTTGAGAATGTTTTTGTTAAAATGTCTGTCTAAGAAGCTGTGTTATTAGGGAAATTGTTCAGTCGGGTTTTGACTTCAAAATGTATTTCGCTGAATCAATATTTTTTTTTTAGATCAAGAGCAGTCAAATTGTCATCTCAGTTCATCTGCCCTATCCAAGTCTACCTGTAAGGAATCTGTTTTCCATCTTCTGTTTAAACAATTACAAGGTATGTAGTTTCTTGAGTTCTATTTTGAAGTTTTCACATGGTATTATTTTCTATGGTCCTGAAACCTAGAGTGTGTGAAATTTAGTGTTTTGATGAATGCAACTCATCAGCTGAATCTCGCTCCTTGTGGAAACAAGAATACAGCCCCATGTCAGTGATGTTTTTTTGGTTTTACTTAAAATAAGGAATAAAGTAAATAATAATTAGAGATACATACAGTAAAATTAAAGGGTGAATGAGCCCATATAGTGGTGCAGTCTTGATGGATTCCTAGGAAAGTCTTTGAATTGACTATATATAGTTGTATTTTAGGACTATCAAGATAAGCAACACCACTATAAAGAAATACTTATGAAATACTGTGTAGAAAAGCATTAACTGTTTATTAACATAAAATTCTTAATTATATTTAAATTGGGAAGCTTTTAAAAGTATGTGTGATAATCCATTGCATGTTAATATAGGTATTAGAATAAGCTGTATAATTTTCCTTGAAGAAATTGTACCTGCCTCAAATCAAAGACCTGAATTAGGAAAATGAGGATTACGTGTTTTCAATTTCATTCAAAAAGCTGCCATTCACTGTGATTTTCCTAAAGATGTACTTGCCAAAACTTTATTTTGTGAAGAATGTTGCAGACCTTGCTGTTCCCAGCAAGGAACTATTTCTGCTTTCTCTTCTTGAAGCTTACTATGCCTGAACTATATTTTTGGGTGATATGGAAAGAAGAATTTAGGAGAAAAAGATGATGTAAGAATGGATCTGAATATCATGCTATTTTTTTTATGTATATTTTACATGACTATATATAAAAATCGTAACTGTTGTCGGTTTTTTTTTTTTTTTAATCATTTTAAAAATTTTTTTTTTGGATAGACTTTCTACTTCTTTTTTTNATGTAAGAATGGATCTGAATATCATGCTATTTTTTTTATGTATATTTTACATGACTATATATAAAAATCGTAACTGTTGTCGGTTTTTTTTTTTTTTTGAATCATTTTAAAAATCTTTTTTATGGATAGACTCTCTACTTCTTTTTCCTTACACATGACAGTAGATGAAGTGTGGATTAATGCAGGTGTTGCTGCTTTATCACTATTCCCTGTAATAAGGAAAGAATTCTTTGAAAATGTGTTGGAACCAAATATTCATTTTAGGAGACTTGCTGGAATATAATTGCTAGATCATTTTATAAGCAACATTTATGCTGGTGGAGAAAGTGTGCTTGCTGCTATTTAATTACTTGGGTTTTTTCATCCACGACTCTAAAAAATAAAAAAAGGAAGAAATTCTGAAATAGTGAGGCTGAGAATCTTGGAATATTTTTTCTTCATACTTTTACAAAAAAGCCAGAATACTAGCCATGCTGTGAAATTGTTACTCACAGTTACTCACTGTGCCTTGGCTTCACAGTAGCCATACAAGTCTTCTGACTGCCTGATACTGTTTTCGAGTAGCACAGACTGCGTTACTACCAGTCCTAATCTGAAGCTGTGATCTCATTTTGCATTCAACTTCCAGTCACTGCATTTTATGGGTTATTTGATGTTTCATATAGTCAATAGCCTGTCTTGTGAACGACTTGTAGCATCAAGCAGCAACAGTACACTGGGCAGTTAGCTGAACCTACTCTTTTAGGTATCTAGCTTCATATTTCATCATGAGTTCTATATTTAGAAACTTTTGTATTTTATAGCTGTTATATCACCTTTTGCATGTTCATCTCTTTTCCTTTTTTACTTAGATCTGTAAGCTTAGCTGTTCAATTTTGCCTTCAACTTTGTTTTAATGTCAAATGCATGTATTAACTCTCCAAAACACTTAGGAAAAAAAAGATAAAATTTATTCCATAAATGTATATGCTATTAAGAGACATTTTCCAAAAAGCTGCCTGCAGTGTTAAACCACTTTGATGGCAATCAAATTTGATATGTAAAAATTCTGTGTTTGCACTTTGGAAGTATGTTGCTATTATAGTTTCATACTTTATTCAACAGTGTTTGAGAAAGCATTTTAGCTTTCTTCTGATGTCATGTACAGTCCATGATGATTATGGTTAACTTGGCTTTTAAACTAATTTCATCTAAGAAATGGCATAAATTTTGTTCAGGTACTCAGGCCCTAAAATATTAGATGTTAAGACTTCTTTATTTCTATGTTTATTTGCATCTGCTTTTTTTTTTATTTTTTTTTTTTTTTTTTTTTG
>NDXB01003095.1:25683-36680 GCA_002631895.1 Agapornis roseicollis
TTTTTTTCTTTTTTGCCTCTTCTTTTTTTTTTTTTTTTTTTTTTTTTTATTTCAGCAATTCTGTATTCACAGTGTTTTTTCTTTTGGTTACTTTCCAAGACTGAAAACCAATGAAACTAAAATACTTGATCATCCTGCTTGGCTTCCTAGGAAAGCTCTGTCTCCCTCTCTCTCTTTTTTTTAATAGAGTTTTTGTATCTTTTTGTTTCAGTAGTTTCTTATTGAGTCTCTGAGGTGCTACTACCATTCTGTCTATGTTTTAACCATTCTTATCTCACAAAGCTTAGGTATTTTCTCACACCTTACCAATTTTCTCAGTAAAATCAATCCAAAGTTGTGGTGCTGCGCTGCACCTAATTAAGCTTTGCATCATAGGCAGGCAAACTGCTACTCTAAAGATTACATATGTTTTTGTCAAAATTGTTCATCATGAAATAGCAGCCTTCTTGACCCTGTGTATGAAAGAAATAATTAGTTTCCTTCTTGGCCATCTTTGGCCTATATGTATGACTCTTGCCTTGTTTAAACCTTCAGCTAGCATTTTCCCTTTTCCTGTTATCTCTGATATGCCATCAAGGCACTCCAAAGCTTGTACAGATGCAGATTTGCTTTGTGTAATTTCCAGTAAAAGGAAAGGCTTGGGATTCCTTTCTACTCCATGTACATGGCAGTTTCCTGATCACTGAATCACCCTGCCTTGCCTTTCTTAACCAAGTGAAACCATTATAAATAAGCACTGTTGTAATGTTTTAACTGACAGAGAAGCTTTTTTAAAGAGGTTGTCCATACTGGGACATGACAAAGCAATACCAGTGATGCAGTCTAAGTGATATTCTTTCCAGAGAGATATGCTAACCAAGTCAATGCATTCCAGCTGGTGGCATTTCTGAGTATAGGTTTTTCCCACTGTCAGCAAAGGAAACCTTGGAGCCATAGCTCCAAGAGAACCTTTCTGAAGCCACAGCACATTTGACACATTCCTCACATGGAATCAGTACGGACATTTTTGTGTCATGTTTTAAGGCACTCCTGCAAATTGATTTTATGAATGATTAGTTGGGGAATCTGTGCTCAAAAATATTCTGACAAACAGTAGGAATTGTAGTGTTAATGAGTTGTATGCTTTTCAGCACTGAAAAAGGTGTGCTTGGTATATTAATACATCAAAATATGAATATTCTAATGCAGTGAACAATAAAACAAAGATTTTTCTCTGTACTTTTCTGGAATTTCTTCAGGTCAGTACATATATTTATAGGTCCTGTTATAGGCAATTTTTTTACCTTTAAATTTTATTTTCTTTACAAATTATATGGTGTGGATATATCCTTACATATTTTTACAACTCCAGGCAAATGTTTTAGTGAAATAACTAATGAAGTGACAGGCAGCAGTGTAAGAACATGCAGAAATTCTGTATTACTGTTCTTTTAAAAAAACAATCTCTTGAATTGAAGCAGATCACTACATTCCCTGGAATATATAAGGAAATGATTTATCTACTTCAGCACCCTCTCCTTTTGTTGCAAAAAATCTCACAATTTGTTACTGAACATCCAAAGTATAGCACTTCAGAACATTTAAACTATGAAAATCATACTTAGGGGAGGCTGTTATTTTGCTTTATTAGTCTATTTGCTTGTTATTAGTCTATTCTTCTATTTAAAATGATCTTTATAACTTTATAGCTTTATAACTTAATATGAAATTATCTCCTTCATTTTCAATAGAGATAGAAAATGAAAAGGTGATTAATTCTAACTTAGAATAGTGTATTGCTGCTAATCTATTTGGGAACATGTCTGGATGGACAAGATGAAGTCAGAATGTGTCCTTGAATAAGACAGAACTAATTCCCCTTTCCTTTTCTCTTTTGCTTCTACGCTTCACCTTTTTAGGTAGTAAACTCAGTAAATATTCCAGAGACACGAATTTGTTTCATTCTGTAAATTAATCAATACATCTATATCTAGCTCTAAATTGTCTATAAAAATTTTCTGCATTAATCTTTCATTTCTAGCCACACACACACCATAGGAAAATTACCAGCAGTATTAAACAGTTGTTTCTCAAGCAACAGAACTAAAGACTCCTATCTTCCATTTCTCCTGTCCTCTGCTCTTTGAATAATCACAGCATACCTATCTCTCCTATTAATTCATTTGTACGAGCCCCTTCTATATCCATGTTCCACCCCAAATATGTAGTAAAGACTAAGTTTATCCCGTTCCCTAAACTCGCTAGTAATTTTGCATCTGAAAAGTACAACTGTTGAGACTGCTATGGCTTTTCCTTATTTGTGTTTCCATGCTGACTTTCCCTGTCTAGCCAGCTGTTCTTTGCACAAAGCACTGAAGGAGTGTTGATCTGTGTCTGACATTGCTGAAAGTGGGCAGAAGACTAAAAAAGAAACATCCCCTACAAACACACCCTTCTGTATTGATATTAATAACAAAATGTATGGAGAGATGGAACAGTTACATACATCTTTTTAATAAAGAGGAGGCTGAAAACAGTTACAGAGTTCTTGAAAAAAATTAACAGATTATATTTTTAAATGAAGACGTAGGTATAGGAAAGAAAATGAATCTCTTATTTCAGAACTTCAGGACTTGGAAGATCATGATAAAATTTGATGTTTTTCACAAGATGGATTGAGGGGTTGAGGGGAAGAAGAGCTAGCTCGTTTGAACTTTAATGACTTTTTTGTTTCAATTACTATACTCTGTCCAGGAGAGAAAAAAACAATTTAAACTTATCTTATTAAGTAATTGTCTGGGGCACAGTTTTATTTTAAAGCACGAATTCTAGAAGGGAGTATTAAACCAGCTTTCAACCTTGACATTTTATGCCTTAAGAGTACTTGGTAATTACACTGTTGAATTAATTTTCATTTTTTTCCTGCGCTGAGATTTTCCTAGAATTATTTTTCAAATTGTTTCCATTGATTCCCCTCCCCCCACTTTGGTCAATGAAGAGCAGGTCTCAAATATAAGAAACAAGCTAAGGCAAAGGCTAATTCTTTACATAGCATGCATTCAGTAGCAACAATTTTTACCCAAGGCAGTAACAGAATTCTTTTGTGTTTTCAGCTAGCATTTTTCCTTTTCCTGTTATCTCTGAAATGCCATCAAGGCACTCCAAAGCTTGTACAGATGCAGATTTGCTTTGCTTTGCCTGGAACCCCTTTCTACTCCATGTACATGGCAGTTTCCTGATGGCTGAATCACCCTGACTTGCCTTTGTTAACCAGGTGAAACTGCTATAAATGAGCACTGTTGTAATGTTGTAACTGACAGAGAAGCTTGTTTGAAGAGGTTTTCCATACTGGGACATGACATAGCAACATCAGTGATGCTGTCTAACGGAACAGAATTCTAACAGTTAGACCAGTCTAACAGTAACAGAACTCTTTTCTGTTACTGCTGTGGGTAAAAATTGTTAATATTGATTGCATACTATCTAAAGAATTTGACTTTCCCTTAGCTCTTTTGTAATACGGCTCATTATAGTGGCTTACACATTAAAGCCAGTGAAGATTTTTCTTAACTGACCTGCAGGTGCATTGTGTACTTCTGCTTCATATTTCCCAAGGGTTAAGCTTTTTATACACCTATTTAAGTGTGATGATCCCTGCTCTGACTCTTATTTTCTCATCCAAAGTAGCATCAACTGTTTAGACATTTAGGCTCAAGTGCCAGAGTGGGGAGTTACTGGGCACAGGTATTTAGAAGACAACTGTAAGACTTTTTTTGCAAAGTCTTGGTACTCCTGGTGCTATATTGAGGGTCAGTGAACAACAGGGATGTACCTGCAATTTCTTCCGGAATTCACTGTAATGCAGCACAGATCCTGATATGTTACACGGGAGCATCTCTTTTTTACCTTGTATTTGCGTAAAACCCAGTCGCACAGTCAAACTTATAGAAATAAATCATTCCATCATTGTCCTGCCAAACAACCTTGTGTTTACAGATTTCCCTTCAATAGAAACATATTTCTGTTGCTTTTTGAAAATGTCCTTACTCTACAAACTCAGATGGAATGACTTGAAATCTCAATCTGAATTGCAGCCAGCAAGGAATAGAAAGGAATAAAGTTGATTTGTTTTTTTTTTTTTTGAGTTCAGTCACTAAGTCCTCAGAGGTAGTTGTTCGAATTGGTTAGGGAACCTGTCAGTGTGCTGGGCATGCAGATATGTATTTTCTACTTCCTGGTAGAGTTGATATTGGCTGGGCTTTAGTTTAGCAGTATACAAGATAGCTAGTTCCAGAATTGTTGCCAGTAGCAGAAAAAAATCTTGCTGAATATGGAGGCTTAACATTTAAGAATGTCTGTGATGTAACAAAGGCTTAGTATGTTTAAAATGTAAACCTCAGACTCAGAGGTAAGAATCTACTGGACTTTGTGACCAGAAAGGATTCTCTTTACCCTTCTGCTGGAGCCAGATTTGAGGCAGGGGCTTCTGACTACCCAGCAGCCAGGTTGAGTAGCTATATCTGCAGACAGACCAGAAGACACACACACAGAGTGCAAACACAGCCAACCGCAGAGACTGAGACAGAGATCAGTGTTTTTACCAGCACACCCATAAGCACAATCAGCACTCATGTAAATCTGAATAGCATGAGCAGCCTGGTGAGGGTGGTGCTATTTGACTATTTAGGACTGAATTGTGATGGAGGTACATGCACACACATTCAATCTATTGATGCACTAACACCCCTTTCCCCCATCTTTTAAACATCAGCATAGACTTTCAAGTTTGTCCAGTATGCGTCTGGCTTCTAGATCCTTATGTGGTCACTGGTTCAGATCTTGGGTCTTTCTGGGTGTCAGTCTGATCCTACTTGTTGGCTAGTCCAGCTCAAAGCTCACTGTCAGAACATACAGATACATTCACTCAGCTCACAAATGCATGCATGTCTGCTTTTCTCTTGGATATTAGCATGGATTTGAGAGTCTGTAGCCCCTTTACCAGGTTTCTGGTCCTGACCATGGGTTGTTCCAGATGCTGCCTTCCTGCTACTTGCTGGCTGGTCTGACTTGATATTAGGTAGCAGCTGACACCCAACCCCCATGAAAACCCCTGTTCTCTCCAGTGACTTGTCTCAGTCCCTCCAGTAGCTGGCACTCAGGCCTCATCCTACTTGCTGCTAGTACAGTCTGAACTTTGTTAGAGTGGCCAACTCACATAGAGGCTCAGGATATGGAATGAAATTACACAGAAGATGGGCATAGTATTTGATAAAAGTATAGAGCAGTAATCAGTTCTGAGGCATTGTCAGCATTATTGGCTAGCACCTGCTTACAGGACTGGCATAATTTATCTTCTTTTACCTTTATTCTCCTATGTCTGTAACTCCCTCATCCACTTTGGTCCTTCTCTTTTCCTTCCTGTGTTATCTCCCCTGAACATCCTGTAATAAGTTTTGTATACACTTAAATAGTGTGTTTGTTTCTGTGGTAGGTTATGTGATTAACTGAAATAATAGCTACTAAAAAGTCAGGCAAATTATTTATTATAGCAGAAGATGCATTTAGTTTATTCAGTTCTGACTGATGGATGAAGTTCTTGATTCAGAAGAATATTTGAGTGTGTTTAATTTCAGGTATNGAAAAGTCAGGCAAATTATTTATTTATTATAGCAGAAGATGCATTTAGTTTATTCAGTTCTGACAGATGGATGAAGTTCTTGATTCAGAAGAATATTTGAGTGTGTTTAATTTCAGGTATGCAAGACAATCCCTAAATAGTAAAGGATTTAAATTTAACAACCTGCTTTAGTTGCACTGAAATTATGGGAAATGTAAATGTTTATGTTAGGCATGTATTCTAATTGATGTAGTATGAATTAAGATAGGATTATTTGCATCCTTAATTATTTTGATAAATACCCAATATCTCCATGGTTTTTATTTCTTCTTGTTCAGAAGGTAAAACCTGGATCAATAGTACCATAGCTGCAGTTCTTGAAACATGGGGTCTTTAAAACCATTCTCTGTAGGAAAGGAATAATTTAATTAACATGAACATAATATCCTTTGTATTCTGCTGCTTTCTCTTCCCTAGATATTTTGTCATGCCATTACTAAAATTAACAAATTATTCAAAATTTTTTTTATGAAGGAGATAATAAATTATTCACATTCTCATTAAGAATTGATATCTTTCAGTTACAAAGAAGGATTTAGATTCCCTGATTTACTTTTCTGTCAGAAAGCCTAAATGATTAGGCAGGGCCTATTTCAGTTTGATAAAGCCACTGGGATTATACCTGCTTGAGTGTACTTGCGAAAAAATATGGTATCACTAGTCATAGAATCATAGAATAGTTAGGGTTGGAAAGGACCTTAAGATCATCTAGTTCCAACCCTCCTGCCATAATCAGGGACACCTCACACTAAACCATGTCACCCAAGGCTTCGTCCAACCTGGCCTTAAACACTGCCAGGGATGGAGCACTCACAACTTCCTTGGAAAACCCATTCCAGTGCCTCACCACCCTCCTCTTTGTAAGATTCAGTAAAAATTGATTTTTCTGTTCTACCTTTTATGATGTGTACAGGACCATATTGTCATCTTTCACAATATTCATGCTGAAACCCTTCCTGTTTACATGAAGATGAGGCTGATACCTTCAATCACCAGCACCAGTAATGATGTCACATTTTACAATAATATTTAGGTTTAAGCAATGTTTCTTTCTTTAAATACATCATGGATACCAAGCTGCAAAAACCTACTTGAGACCCTAACCACCTAGGAAAAAAGAATCTGGGCACTACTACTGTGGTTGCTGTGTGTAAAGGGAGGTCATGCTTTAATTGTAAATTAGCCTTTGTCTCTGTTTTAATGTAATGCTTTATCCTGCTCATCAGTCATAGTATATAAGCATACAGAGGGGGGTTTGATATTAAGTATAGGACATAATTTGAGTATTCTTAGGGTGATGCAGAACAAAGATTTATGTTACAAATAGAAAAGTCTTAAGTTTGAATCATAACCTTTACTGTTACAAGGAGTAGTATCTCACAACCACTGAAGCATGCAACACGAAATTCTTCATTGCACATCAGGGTTTACGTTAACACACATAAGATGCTTTATTGCATTCATAGTCAGTTGGTCTAGTATCATATGCTCATCTGCTCAGTGGAGGGAAATTGAAATTTTTCTTTGCACAGTAGTATCTTTTAAGAAGACAACAGGTTTACAGGCTCATGAAAGCAAAGCTGGAAGAGTATTTGGCTTTCTGGGACTCTGCTTGCTGTGATGTTAATTTTGCCATGCAGTGGTTTAAGCCTAAGGGTTTGACACTTTTGTGTTACTGATAATATGCTATGTAAGGTAAAACATGTTTTTGCAAAAATAGATATAACCTTTAAAATTTAAGTAGGTAATGAAAGTGCACCCATACTAAAGTACTTCCCACCCTTGCATGCTGGTAAGGCACTTGATAATTTAATTTTCACAGATCTCCACCCTACTTGGGGGAAGATTTTTAAAACTGTATTCATTTTAACCCAGAGAAACAAAGGCATAGGTGTACTAAAGTTTTCCATATTAAAATAAAACTTACAGGCTTGAAAAGTAAGCAAATACTTTTTTCTCACAATTATATGGTGAAGCATTTGGAAAACAATTTTCATAGAAGGTCTAAAGGACAGAGACCTAGAATGCAAACTATTGCATGCAATCATCAAGGAGTCCATGAAACTCCCTTATAAATTAAATAATTCTCTTATTCATATAGATATTAAGACAAAAGAAAAGTTAATAGCCCATAAAAAATGATATCTTTTAATTACACATAGCACTGCCTTTTTCACAATGAAGACCAGTAATTCAAGCTAATTCTTGAGGTCTGCTGCCATTTTTATTACTTCTGCTACATACAACCAGCAGAAACCACAAGCTGAATTGTAGGCAGTCCCATCAGAAGCTGTTACAGTTCCTTTTTTCTAGCCATTTTATATGGTTTTATCTTTTCTCTTAAATAGGAACAGAAGAATTTGATTGTTGAAAAGAACTGTTATTCAGACCTGTATGAGTAACACATTAAGATTTCAACATGCACAAACAAGCAATTCAGTTTTATCCCACACAATAATGCAATACCACAATACACAATATAGTAGCAGGTCACTACCTATTGAGGAACCTTTTCCTTTCCAGCTTGATGTACGTCTTTTCAAGTGCAAAATCACCAACTGTATCCTATCAGTCTTTTCTTCTTATTGATTCTTCCCTTTTCCAAATAAAAATGAATTTTTGTGTTATTTTTGATTCTTGGATTCACAGATTCACCTAATTTTCCCAACTGAAATAAGTGGAAATGCTTTTTTTCTCCTACTTTTTGATACCTCTCCCTATTGATAAGAGGAATACAGTTTTTTTCTAACTTCTTGGAGCCTATTTACTTATACATTCCCTCATTTGATAAACAGTGCTAGTTAGCCTGTTTTGCTTTCTACAGGTGTTGTTTGTCTTTGCAATACAAGCATATTCAGATGATTCAAGATGAGATTGAGAGATTCAGTGATCCCAGATTATATAGCTGAACAAAGGGAACTTTGGTGATGATTTGTTTTTTCTACCTCCCTAAATTCATAATATTGGTAATGAAGAGTTTTCACTTTAACACGAAAATCAGGGACTGAAGCCAGGCCAGTGTTATTCGGTAGCCAACTACAAAATGAAATATATTTCTAACAATGAGCTTATTAAATTATGAGAACAATTCTCAAAGAAAGGTGAAGTAATCATCACTGGCAAATATTACCTCAAGCAGACAGGGTTATTTTCTAATTAAATTCTCTTGTTCAAGAAGAGTTGTTCACACTGAGCCTTGAATTTTCAAATGAGTTCTAAGAAATCCTGTTTATTAATGTCAAATTAAATGATTGCAATGACTGAAATGTTTAGCACTGAAAAAATGAAAAAAAAAAAAAAAAACTTGCAGAGTTCTGGTTAAGTAAGCATTCTTTAAACATGCTTGTATTGGTTCAATCAAAAATGGCAAATGATACTTTGAAGTTTCTGAATTGGCGTTTTCAGAATTTCCATTATATTATTTTGCTTATTCTTTTACTAACGATAAATGAAAACGGGGGCAAGAAATCAAGTGCCGTCAATTTCAGCTACAGGTTGGGCAGAGAAGAGATTCAGAGCAGCCCAGTGGAGAAGGGCTTGTGGGTGGTGGTCGATGAGAAAATGAACATGAGCCAACTGCACTTGCAGCCCAGAAAGCCAACTGTGTCCTGGGCTGCATCAACAGGAGCATGACCAGCAGGTCAAAGGAGGTGATGCTGCCCCTCTACTCTGCTCTCATGAGACCTCACCTGGAGTATTGTGTGCAGTTCTGGTGTCCTCAACATCAAAAGGACATGGAGCTGTTGGAACAAGTCCAGAGGAGGGCCACGAGGATGATCAGGGGACTGGAGCACCTCCCATACAAAGACAGGCTGGGAAAGTTGGGGCTGTTCAGCCTGGGGAAGAGAAGGCTGTGTGGAGACCTCCTAGCAGCCTTCCAGTATCTGAGAGGGGCCTATAGGGATGCTGGCAATGGACTATTCTTTAGGGACTGTAGTGATAGGACAAAAAGTAATGGGTTAAAATTTGAACATGGCAAGTTTAGATTGTATATAAGGAAGAGGTTCTTTGCTGTGAGAGTAGTGAGACACTGGAATGGGTTACCCAAGGAAGTTGTGAAATGCTCCCTCCCTGCTGCTGTTCAAGGCCAGATTGGACAGAGTCTTAGGTGACATGGTTCAGAGTGAGGTGTCCCTGCCCATGGCAGGGGGTTGGAACTTGATAATTTTAAGGTCCTTTCCAATCCTAACTTTTCTATGATTAGATACAGACTGCACAAGCTTTCTTTTCTTTACGCGTAACCACTGCACTCTGTTGGCTCTAATGAATCACCATTTTCTTTTAAGTTTTGTGAACATTAGTCTTTACACAAAAGGAAGATAGCTAATAATAAAATTAAATTTGGAGATCCAGTGTATTCCCTTAGTTTTTAGGAAAAATGAGCTAATAAGTTTTTGAACCCTTTTCTAACCTTTACTCCAACTCAGTGCTGCCATATATCATAAAATAAGCCTTTTTATTTTTTTTCTTTAAGTTGATACCAAATGACAGTTTGAGAAGATCTGTTTATCTGTCTTCTTTATGCACAAGGAGTTTTTGCTCTACCTTTTCTTCAGTTGACACCTATGACAAACAGCTATTGGGAAAAGCTTTTGTCCCTACATTTGTTCAACTTTTGACTGCAAATCACTTATGCCTTGAGCTTCTTTAGAGACTGTCCTCAAGCATATGGAAAATGAAAATGCCTTAGATTTGAAGCCTGGCTGCTTCTTGTTATGACAAGTTTAATATGGATAATCGTAATTGATTAAGTCACTTCCATGACAATTTTCATTCCCAGTTATCTCAGAGCAAGATATTGTCAGTGAAAGTTAGAGTTACTGACCTTAAATGTCTCCTCCTATTCCAGAAAGGTATTGTTTTTGTGTGATTTTATCCACTACTCTATGTATAAAAAAGAATCAGCAATGACGATCTGTTTTCTTTCTTCCTGAATCAGAGAAAATTAATGTCTCTTACTAAGAACTAAAACTGAGAAGCCACTACAAAAATAAGTAAAAGTTAAATTGTAGAATCTTGTTATATTTCACATGAAAATGTTGATGTTGGTAGTTGCCTTACCTCCTGATTTATGGATTGCTTATGATTCCCATTTCTGGCTTCATACAGCTGTACAGGGTCTGCAGCAACCAATTCTATTCCGAAACACTGCAGCTCACATTTAACATTGAGTCATCAAAAGCCTGTCTTCCATGTCAGTACGATTCGGAGTGATCCTGACACTATCAAGTAATTTGGGTCCTTGATTCCTTCCAGAATATCTTATAGTGGCTTTTTTTCTCTCTCTGTCTTCAATGGGGGGACTCTATTGATTCTTTTTTTTTTTTTTTTTTTTTTTTTA